>JANTPZ010090855.1:0-28475 GCA_025593235.1 Vachellia pachyceras | reverse complement strand
CCAGTGGCGGAGCCAGGACCCTGTGACAGTGGGGGCAATTTTTTATTTTCAAGCAAATGACAACAGATTTACAAATATAGATAATTTGAGTGGGTTCAAATTTTAACATTCAGTGGGTGCATAATAAAAATCTAATAGTAATTTACATACATACAAAAAAATCCAGTGGGGGCAATTGCGCACCCTCATGGAAGAGTGGCTCCGCCACTGAGCATTACAATCAGTAAGGGAATGCAGGATGCTGCATGCATGCCCTGCAAATAAATTTCCCAGAGACACAAGGGGAGGGTTGTGTTCTGTATATACAATTCGTTCGTCCCGACTACATATACCTAAAAGAAGCGAATGCTATCAAAGCCAAATCTTGTTGAGTGAGTTAAATCTACCTGTAGGGCTGTTGGCCTGTTTAGATGGCAGTTTGGCATGGCTAGTGTTCCAATGAGCGTCGTATCAATATCTTAAGCAGGAAAAATCCTTCAAGATTCGAGTTGATTCCCCTTGCGTGAAAATGGAAGTTAGGAATCAGCATAACGTGATTTAGTTCTTCCAAGATTAGTGAACAAAAAAAAAAAACATCATGAACGACGCCTTGATAATCAAAATTCTAAATGGAAGGGAACTGAAAAATGGATACTCATAAGTTATGTCTCGATTTGAATTTTCTTAATTTTGAATTCAATTGAAACAGGACTGTTGAGACTTCCCTAATTTTAAATTTTAAGCAGATGTAGGTTTTATTCTTTTAAATTCTATAAATCCTTACGTCTAGGATTCAATAGTTCAGAAGAGATTGTAGCGGTGAAGTAGTGAAAAGGGATGATGGGTAAATCTTGATATGATTACAAAGGAGATATGAACATGCATGAGTTGTACAGTAACATGACGCAATGATCAGGAGTAAAACTGGCCAAATAGACAGTGTAATGTAACGCACAGCTCTAACATTGTGAATGCTAAAAGTCTACCCGTCACGAGCCACGTGCCCGTACAGCCGTCGGGGTTTGAGTCAGAAAGGGGTATTAAAATTTCATAGCTCGTCCCGAACCATGGAGGTGCTCCGTCAATGAGTAGGAACGCGTCATGGACATGGCCATCAGACAGCGATAAGGGTGTAATATGCTCTCGACCATTTCCCGATTCTAGAACTAATGAAAAAAACAACCTTTTTGATTTGATACTTCCACACAATATAATGTCGCCCGCCGAATGATTCGTCCTCCCTGGCATATCATTCTTCATTGTGGCCAAAAGAAGAAAAGCAGCAGAAAGATGCATGAGACGACACATACATCCACAGTACAGTCTCGAATGTATTATATGTACGCTAGGTTGCCTGCAGCGTTTCCCGCCGCCGCTATGATAAACCACACACCACTGCTAAATGCAACGGGGATAGGATAAGGGCCGGCCAGTTGAAGATTTCTAATTTTGCATGGGCTCTGCACCGATCACACGTGGGGTGTGTTTGGGAAATTCGTTGGGAGAAATAAGTTTACAGATTTTGAGGTATTTTACGGATTTTAAGATGGTTTTATAGATTTTGAGATGTTTTAATGAATTTTGAGATGGTTTTATATTGGAATGTGTGCATCGTTTGGGAAACGGTATTCCCAAACAACCTTGTTATCGGTAAACAATCATTTTGAACTTTAAACCTACACGTCAGCTCTGTTTGACTCATGCATACCCCAAACTGATCGGACCTCGCTGACCGCCCATCATTTAACAATCAACTGCCTACCCATTTCTTAATTTCAAGTTTCAGTTTATAAATCGACTCCCATTCATTCTTTCAAACGCATACTTAGCTTGTTTTTTTTATTCTTTTTAACCCTTTGCATCTTTAGAAATCTGAACGTTATATTATTTTAAGACTTAAACTTTTGTTAAAGGGGGTATATGTCAGAATCCAGATGGCATGACTAGATTATTATGTGACATATTGAGCCTTCATTTCTGTCCTTAGCGATAGCGACGCCACTTGTTGGGCGGAGAGACCTCCAAATCCCTATCGATCTCGCTTAGCCTTCGTCCAGCTCTCTCTCCCCCTCTCTCTCCCCTCTTTGTTTTTTTTTTGTTTCTCTAGCTAGCTTGGTCTTCAGCTCAGGAACGACAGAATAATTACCCGTATACAACACTTCCACGAATTAAATTTGTCCATATGCATATACTTGGACCGAGTTAATTAAAATTGATCAAATTCTAATAGGGGTTGAGGAATCGTGCTTATGTTTATAAGGACGCAAGAGAATTAGGTCTTGATGGAAAGATGCAAGGATAGCATTATGTGGTTGAATAAATACTAACCCGTCAAGCAAATGCAAGAGAGCCTCTAAGTCGTGGGCACAAGCAGGATCGTCGGAGGGCTTCAGAAACGGCGAGTTGTGGTGGTCCAACTGAAGCTCCACGCCCCGACAAGTGAATAGCTCCATGGGAAAGTCTCGGCCAACTTCATCAACGCCGACGGCACCTGCTCGTTGAACAGAAAACCAGGTAACCTGGGCACAATATCGTGCGCATTAAACACCCTCAGAACCTTCACTTCCAGCCACTCCAACATCTCCCTGAACCTCACGTTCCCCACTCTCGGACCCGAAAACGAGAAAACCGATACCGGCACCACTCTGCTATCCTTCTCCACGTTCAAACCCGTTTCCACTATGTCGTAAGCGCTCAATAATGCCAAAGCACTCCCCAAGCTATGCGCCGTGATCGTTTTGCTAAGTTCCTCGTCTCTGTACATTTCCATTAACCGCTTGACCTCCGTCAAGATCTGCTCCCTCGCCAAATACTTGCAGAACCGGCACTTGTCGTCCTTCGATGTGTAAAGATCCACGAAACCACATTCGACTTTCACGGATGGGTCCGGGCAGGGGATGTTGTTGGAGAAGATGGATTTGAGGAAATCCATCAAGTCAGCGATCCATTCCAACCGCGTTACTGTTCCTCTCAACGCAATTGTTATGTCTCTGCGGCCAAGTCTTTCGGTGGTCTGGTCATCGGAGACGGCGACGTATTCTCCTCAGGTAGCGTTGTTGCTCCACATTCTAGGCCATCGGGACTTCTTGAAGTAATTGGGGAGGTTGATGAGGACGGTGTCGTTGAGGTAGCGCGTGACGTCGTAGCCTGGTTGAGTCATACCCAAGGACTAGAAGAACTTGCCACCGCCACGGGTGAATCTGCAGCTTCCGCAGTACTTGGAAAAGGGGTCGTAATCGAAAGCGTCGTTGCAGGCTTGGGCCATTTCGCCGTAGCGAATCAGCTCCGAGCGTAGAAGTGGGTCCATGGGGCCAAGAAGACCAACCCAGTCGTTTTCGCCATGGATGTGGCGCCAAACATCGGCTAATCCTGCTTGGTGTGATTCTTTGGGTTGCACATGATCAGCCAGTCGTTCTCCTTCTCCGTCTGCTCGTGCTCGTTCCCTCTCAAGCTCGGTGATCACCCATGACAAGCACGAGCTGGATTCGGACAAGACCTTGCCATGGGTAGAGACTTATTATAGGCGAGGCATATATAACGGTGCTGGGGCCGGGATTGTTGGAGGATGGGAAGTCAGCCTGGAGCTGGAGCCTGGACAGGGGAATGGCAACGCCGGAGATTAATGAAGCGGCCATTGGAGGTGTTGAGGCAAAGCTTCAATAAAGCCGGCGGCGGAGTAACTATGTATTTGAGGCTGCTAAGGAAGAGCGTAACGACGAGGATGTAGTTTGCCTTCCACACAGGTCATGTGGGTTCTTTTTTAATCATATAATCGATATGGTATATATACATATACCCGTATTGTAAATAATTGCACGGATAAAGTATACTTTTAGTCCTTTATGTTTGCTTCAGGTTTAACTTTAATCCTTTAAGTTTAAAAAGTGCACTTTTAATCCCTCAAACTTAACGCCGTTAGTCTCTCTTAACGGAAATTGCTGACTCATCCAACGCTGTTGTTTTAAATCTTTTTTATTTTACACAACTTAAAATATCAAATTTATTATATTATTAAATTAAAATTAAAATTTGAGTATGTTTTATCAACGTTTTATTGCACAGTCATCAATTAAATTCGATGAGTCAGTAATTTTTGTTAAAAGAAATTAACGGCGTTAAATTTAAAGGACTAAAAGTGTACTTTTTAAACTTAAATGACTAAAATGAAATCTAAAGTAAATATGAAGAACTAAAAATATACTTTAGCTTAATTGTACAAGCGACAGTCCGATAAAAAAATCAGGAAGTACAACTAATCAGACTCGATAAGGCGGGTACGTAGTCAGTGGCCATCACATCGCTTGAAACATTCATGTAATTAACAAGCAAACGACCGTTAATCGTAATTATTTGGACTTGGCCTGTGAACTATTAAACACTTCTCCTGTCTTTGCTAGCTCCGTGAAATAAGTCTTCTTTATATTTTCATTAGAACTTTGATCCTTAACAGTGTTAATGATTATGTATTTATGTTAAATGAAGGGGCCGAAATTAAAGTTGTTAAAAGTACAGGGACTGAAATCAAAATCTTTTAATCCGTGTGCTTTTGATCAATTTTTGTATAGTTCATATACATCCAATCATTTTTAATTTTGATCTATATAATATTGTTAATTAATGCTGTTAGACATTCAGATACTTATGAAATTAGATGGATCAAATTAAAACTATATTTTAAAAATTTGAGGGGTAAAAACAAAATTAATGTAAATTTGGGGATAAAAATTATATTAAAAGCTCGTTTGGAAGTCTGTTTAAAAATAATTTGTACGGAGTTCAGGGCAAAAATTATGTTTTGGATAATAGATTCTGAGAGAATAACTTTTACGAATTTCGAGGTAAAATCTAGGTTTTGGGATGTGTGGAAAATTATTGGCTTTTATGGAGTTTAAGGTAAGAAGTAAATAGAAAAAATAAAAGAGAAAAGAGAAAATTTATTATGAGAAAGTATTATTTGATAAAAAGTAGTTTTTTCAAAATCTAATTTTTAAATCGAGATTTTAAGGTTTTAAACCTATATTTTATTATAAACTTAAATTTTAAAAAATATAAATATTTAGTGTAAAACCTTAAACTTTAAAACGGCTCGTGGTCTTGCAAGTGTGTACTGTAACAATGGGAAGCCAAGTGTTTGGCACACTCTTACGTCAGGGGCAGGAGGATGTACGTGTAGGGTTGAGCAAATAACCCGGAATCCGGTGAGCCCGCTCGAACCCGTCCGCAAATTTACCCATTTGAGCTCGCCAGAAAATGACCCGTAACGGGCGGGCTTAAATGGGCAGGCCAATGGGATAAACGGGACGGGGCACGGGCAAGGCCTCGGGCTGCCCATGCCCGCTCGTTTATTTTTTTGAAATTTTTTCGTATTAGTTTTAATGTAATATATTATATCTCACATTGAGTCTTAATTGTTGCTCTTAGCCTATTTTTTATTTTTTTTTAGGTAAGGGTATTACCCAGGGTATCCACCGCCGGCAGCAGTGACTAATCCCTCACATGGAAAGGTCCCTCACATGTGTTCGATCCCTTCACTGTACCAAGTTGAACCTCTTTTTTTTTAAATTTTGTCAAAACCCCAACTTGCTCGCTTCAGCCTTCATTCCTTCAACATTTCAACTTCAAGCCTTCTTCAATCGACTGTCGTTCTCTCCTCTTGCAGCTGCCGCTCATCATCCTCTTCCTCTCTTCGCTCTGTTTTGTGCCCTTGGCTCTGCTTGGCCTCCACCACCGCCGTTCTCTCCTCTCGTTCTTTCATCTCGCCGCCGCCACACTCCTCCATTCTCGACATTGTTTTGTGCCCTTGGCGTTGCTCGGCCTCTCACTGCTCTTGTTCAGTCGCTCTGCTGCCCATAGTCGCACCTCCGTTTTCTTCATCGCTTTGCTGCTCTCGCTCTTCATCTTCGTTTTCTTCATCACATTCGGCGAAGCATTTGTGTTATTTGGTCAGGTTCCCTACTGCAACAAATCATCTCTAAGCTTTATAATATCTTTCACTCCTGGGTTCTATCACTGCTTTTATTCCACAATGTGTGTGTATATAAAACAATCTCTTATCAATGAATTCAAAAATTTACAATCTCTTATCTAGAATATGTGTACGAAACAATCTCATCTCTTAGGATCTATAGCTGCTTTTATAATCTCTTTCATCTCCATTCTCTCATAGCTACTTTTATTCCAGAATATCGATGCTTTCACTCCTGAAATCCTGTTTCAAATAATGCTATGCCTACATGGTCAGCCGGAAAAAGATGAAGCAAAACTAGAAACGAGGAGAGGATGTGAAAAAAAAACGGGCTGCCCGTTAACACGCCCGAATCTGGCGGGTTTCAAGACAGCCCGTTTAAAACGGGCCAAAACGGGCAGCTACCGGGTTCGGGCACAACCCGAACCCATCTAAACATAAATGGGTGAGTAACAGGTTGACTATCGGATCAGCCCGTCCCGTCCGTTACTCTCCCTAGTACGTGTAAAATTGCAACGGAAGCAAAATAGAAAAAGTTGAAGAGAGGGGAGACTCCAAAATGGCGCGAACTCTCCCGCGCTGCGTTATTTATTACTTTACTTCCCCATCCCCTCCATTACCCGCCACAACACTCCCGCGATGCAACACCACCCACCCAATACCCAACCCGTTCCCGCCAGCGCTTCTGGCTTCGGCTCCGATTACAAGCGCGGCAAAAAGAGGGGGAGCTATAACTGTGGCCGCTGTGGTCTGCCTAAGAAGGGCCACAACTGCCACGTTAGTAGTCCCATTCCTCCATCTGCCACTACCCCTATCGATTCATTTGCATCTGCCTTTTCTGCCGCTTCCAAGTCTCCAACCCATCAACCGTCGCTCCGACAGCCTTATTCCTACCTCCGTCGGGCGTTATCATTTGATGAAGCCGAAAATCAAACCGGTGGATGCGATCCGCTGGAATTGGACGACAGAGAGGATGGATATCCAGATTCTTTTGACGTGGACTCGTGCGGCTTGCCAGTGAACATTCTATGGGACGTGCTGCGGAGATTGCCGCCGATGGGGCTGTTGTCGGCGGCGAATGTGTGTAAAGGATGGAATGATACGGCAAGAAGGGTGTGGAGGGCGGCGGAGGAGCTGAGACTCAGGGTTCCGGCCAAAGCTCAGGTCGGGTTTGTTGCAACGATTTTGCAGAAGTGTACTAATCTTGTGAGGCTCTCTCTCAGAATGGAAAGGTGTGGAGCTTGCCTGAATCGCCGGCTTTTCAAGTCTGCAGTTCGACGTTGCCGATTCGGTTTTGTTGAAATAAATAAACGAAGTTAAACTTCATAATCTAAGACATTGAAACTTCACCGGGGAGTTAGTTCTCCAGTATTGCAGGTTGCAAACCTTCTAAAATGCGGGATGAAAGATCGAAACCAACTCAACTCTTCCATACTTAATCTCTTAACGAAAGTTTGGAAAAAAAATCCTAAATTATTTTTATTTACGAGCAAAGCTGGCAAGATAAGGGGATGATCTATTAGTAACGGAGGAAGAATCAGGATAAAAATTAAGATTGAGAATGCCAGACACTTTCCTAACAAAGATCCATGATCAGTGTATTTACCTTGAATTGCATCACAACTTGTAGTTTTTCAACAATGCACCTAGGAGCACTCGTTTTTTTTTCTTCAAGAAAATGTTAAACTTATCCACTTTAATTTTGTAGATCTAACTCCTTTTCGTTGATAATGCAGTAATGTCGATTCAACGATGCTGGCTTGCGTTGCATTCTCGTGTCCCAATCTGCAATTTATGGAGATCTCAACATCTAATGCTGCAATCAATCGGATCAATGGGTATTATTCATGATTCGATCCTTTGTTTTCGAACCATGTGTATGGAAAACGAGCTTCACAATTCTTGAGCATCGTGCTATGCGTTTGTCTAATATATGTTTGCTACTAGTGTGGATACACGATAACATCGAGTTTCAGTGTTTTGCCTTCGGGGATTCTTTGTCCCAAAGATGAATGAACAACTCGTGTCTATCTATTCTTCCAAAAAAAAAAAAGATGTCTATGTGAAATTAGCAGTGTTTGTTTTGCTTTGTTAGAATATATTAAGGGTCTCACATTGATTAATTGGTAAATGACGAGAAGATATATAACCTTAAGTTAGTACTTATCAAATTGGTTTGAGTTATTTTGATAGAAAGATAAATATGATGTATACCCAACTCAAACCTACCCAAGACCTGAGTCATACATTGGTTAATGGTTAATTGGACGATGAATAAATCAAAAGCATACAACCTTTAGTTATGTCTTATCAAATGGGCTTAAAGCTACCGTAATAGAAAGACAAACCTGATATATATTTTAATATTTGTTGTGATTTTGGAACTTTTCCGCTTCCCTATGTTTATTCCTCCTATTTGATTTTCTCCAGTCTTTTAAATTGTAATTATAAATATAGAAACTAGATTGGGCGCTATGTATAAATACTCATTGGTATTAATCTCCAGTGTACTACATGCTTGTGCTGAATTAGCGTATACCAGAACTACAATCAATTGTCTGTAATGGATATATCCTTAACAGATTTGCATTCTTTAACATTTGTCAAATTGTAAATATCGAGCACTGTTTTAGAAATTTTATATAATATATCTTTTTCCATGCTAACATCCTAAACTTTTAATGAATCCTTGTATCTACTTATAAGCGTAACTGTTTTTGGTTGTATTGATACTCCTCTTACATCGCATCCGACTGCATGTTTTTTTTGTGCTTTGACCATCTTGTTTCAGTTTATGATGCTTGTCTTATGCAAGATTAACTAGATTAAATGCTTCGTTTATCTAAACACATGGTCTATTCATAATTTTGAAATGCAGGGAAGAACTAGGTCGATTTGTTGCTGACAAACAAAGCTTAAAAAGCCTGAAAATGGAAGGTTGTTCTAATCTTGGGGGTATTGTACTCTGCTCGTCAAGTCTTACTACAGTCTGGCTGTCGGATCTAATCTCGCTTTCTAAGATGGTGATTGCTTTCCCTTCCTTAATTTTTTAAGGCGTGGCCATTGTCAAAGTTGATCCTACGCTCTTTTAGTTATTGCATTCAGAATGGACTCTTCTATAATTACTAATTAGTGCTTTGATACTTTAGGCATTTAACTGTCCCCAGTTGAGAGAGGTCTCCTTGGAATTTTCCCGCGAAGACATTGATGGCACTGATCTCACCACTGCGGTTGATGGTTTAGGAAGAAGTTGCCCGAAGTTGCAGAATATACATATAGCTTCAGTGCGGCTTTCTCATGCTGCTGTGCTTGCTCTTACGGCTGCTCAGTTGAGGTTTGTCAGAATCCTGGCACAGAGGCTGTTCTGCAGTTATTGGCAAAGGCTCTCTACATTTAAGTTCCTCATACAATAGTTTATGAACCACATTGCTTTGAGCTTTGGTACACCATCGTCTGCACGCTCTTTAGTGTAACAAATCACTTTGGTGTCATACTACATCTTGCAACGAGAAAACAAGCTGCATATTAATTGGCTATTGCTTAATGTCTAAGATTTCATTTCTCTAGTCAGCAGCGTTTTAGACGGTTGTAGCTTACAAAATCCACTCAACTAGGAAGCTTGATGAAGCTTGTTTAAATGTTTCATTTTAGGGGTTTGCGAATGCTTTCACTTGTTCTTGGATCTCAAATAACCGATGCTTCTGTTGCTGCAATCACCTCCAGTTATCCCAATCTAGAATTGCTTGATCTCAGCGGGTATGTTCCTGGAAAATGCAATCAAGTTGGAGACATCAAATATTTCATAGCAACTCACGTAGCAAATAAATTTGAGAGGAAGTCCAACATAAGCATCAGAAGTTCATATAAACTACTTTTATTTACCTTTGTTTATCCTGCTTTAGAAATATGTTCAACTGCTCACTTTGATTACAGATCTAGCGTCAGTGACAGTGGCATTGGAATGATCTGCCACGTATTCCCAGAAACGTTGTCAAGACTCCTTCTTGCTCTCTGCCCCAATGTGACTTCAAGTAATCACCCTTTTACAGATTGAAGTGCTTCTCGAGCTTGCATATCTGTACACTTTTTTACCTTATCTCCCGTTCTTACGTTTCAGGTGGCATACAATTTGCTACAGCTCAGTTACCGTATTTGGAACTTATGGACTGTGGCATGACCATTTGTGATCCTAATTCTGAAAATCATATGACTGAGAAGAACAACTGTGAATTACCGAAAACATCTAGTATTAATTTGCCGCTTGTGAACCAAAAGTTAATTATCAAACATAGCCGTTTGAAGAAACTCAGTTTATGGGGCTGTACTGGTTTAGACGTGAGTTCCATCGCTCCGAAGCTCATTGTATATCTTTGCTCCAACTTCTAATCCTAATCGTTTCCCGTCTCCAATTAATGTACAGGCATTATATTTAAACTGCCCGCAACTCGATGATCTGAATCTAAATTCTTGTACAAATTTGCATCCAGGTAGTCATTTCATTTCCCTGTGCCCTAGCTAATTAACAGGAAATTGAAACCAGTTTTCCTAGGAATTTAAAAATGTATACGATTGTTTTGGGGTAAAATACGACTGATTATTTGCTATTACTTTACAGAGAGACTGTTGCTTCAATGCCCCAGTTTAGTGAATGTGCATGCATCAGGTTGTCGGGATATTTTCATCGGGGCTATCCAAAGTCAGGTAACAAAACTTCGGAATTTTCCTTCCGTCGTTAAATTACAATTATTTTTGTTCGAAATAAAATAAATGAGACTGAAATTCTTCAGTAAGTTTTAGCAATAAACGTTCTGATGTTGTTCTTGAAACATTTTGGCAGGTCTGCAAAGCTTTTACTGCTATGGAAAGCCTATCGCCTAGTAAACGTCTTCCTGATGGCTCCAAAAGGGTTCAGGTTCCTTATTTTCCCAGCAGCGGGGTAATGCTAGAAGTAATTTTGTGGATAATGTTTTCCTGAAACTTAATCATTGGTCTTTGGAGTTTACTTTTTTGGGTGACTGATTCGGTCTCATTAAGTCGATAGTGAAATTAGCATAAATCTCAATTTCATGCTGGGAATCTGAAACATCTTGCGCATGCTGTATAGCCCTTGGGCAATCTCGGCGCACATATTCTTGAATTAAAGGTGGTGCATGGGATTGGGGTTAAATAATAAATGTTTAAAAAATTGATAGCTTGGACCGTGTCTTGCACTGTTGCCTATAGAATTAACTTTAAACCTAACATGGTTTTTATCATTCTTTTTGCAGTCTCTTGATGAGGGAAACAAGCGTCGGAGAATTGAGAGACGGCTTTGTAATGTGATTGTAGACTGATCTTTCCTTTGGCTCGATTATCCTGTATACATGTGTAATATCTTGTCATCCAATCTCCAGATGCAGAAAATAGGTTAAATTTCTTGTTTGGCTCAGAATTAGTGCCCTTCATTATCCTTGTCCGCTACCTGATGTTCATGATTATCCTCAGTCAGCAGTCAGTGTAGACTACTCCGAATGTTTAGAATAAATTATTTTTTCGGACGTTACTCTTCAAGCAATTATTCTGGTGATGCTCTTATGCTACAATGGAGTTTGATTACCTGAATTATTTTTTCATACGTTGCTCTTCAAGTAATTCTTCAGTTGATGCCATTAGAATAAAAAGTACTGCAAGAAGAAAAAAACTGTTTGATTAATAATTAATGCGATGAAGTTAAAATGGATATTGCACAATGTTTTCCTTCTCTTTTTTCTATTATCAAACCAAATTCATGCTAGCTTGAATGATTACTTGATAAACTGGTTATATCTTTGCTAATTCAACCTATTGAAGGAATAATCTGGGTGAGTATTGTAGGCAATTTATGCAGAAATCAACATGGTAATTGGATGCTTAGAAAGGCAGGTCCTTGATAGTCAGATTTAACATGCCTTTTCAATTAGACGAGTAAATCAAATTTCACAATATTAATGTCGAGTTTTTGTAACAAGACTAATGAATCAACCACTGTTTTTCAAATTGTCTTGGGATGAATTTTGCGGCCTCAACACTTAAAAGTACTTGTTTAATAACTCATTATCAATCATATTGTATGAAAATTGAAATAAACTTCTTTTACATAATTATCTTGAAATTCGTAAAATCGTTCTTTTAACAGAAATTGAAATAAACAATTAGATTCCTACACTAGCCATTTTTACTCGCACATTGGAGAATCTCCCTTTGAATATAAAATAGTTGCATGTTCCAATCTCCGATATCTCGTTTGTTCAATCAAAGATTGGTTTCACTATCACTCATCAAGATATTCACATTTTGTAGTGAGTCAGAATATAATTGCAGCTGTTCAAGTCTCAGAACTTGACATATCTGTAAAGCTGTTCTGATTGCTAGAATTTCGACCTCAGTGAGAGGCCATTCCAAGTGCCATGTTGAAGTCCATGATCCACTAACCTCTTCCGTCTTTGATTGCTCCGCCAAAATTGGGGTTTTTGGAAGGATGAGAATCATTATGCCACATCCTGCCTAAATTACCCATGCCAACTTTTCATCGTTCTCTTAGCCGCTCCTCTCCTTTCGTGATGTCGTCTCTGTTTCGCCTCTCTTCCTGTTGTCGTCATCGCCTCTTGCTCCTCCAGCCACCGCAGCCTCATGCTCCGTTGTAGTCGACCATCACCGTCATGTCTCCAGTAGTCCTCGTCATCCGAGTTCGTTCTCTCCAACTCCTGAATGTTATTGGAGCCAAACGAATGACCCATAAGGGAACTTCTTCCTGAATGTTCATTTGAGTCTATAATTTGTTGCCTTGGCTTCCAATTTTGTTCATATGCTTTTCTTGTATAAACTTGCGCTGTCACTTGTGCTCATTAGTTCATTATAGTTCATGTAAATTATATGCTGCTCCCATTTTTATATGGATCATTAAAATGCTAGTTTTTTTTTTTTGTCTGACAACATTTCGGGAGGGAGTTGATTGATATTAATGTTCAGATTCTATGAATAGGAATGAGGTAGGATGTATATATGACGTATGGAGTTAAAGGCACGAGTGATGATGACTTGTCGATGTTAGGAGCATAGGAAAAGCATATTGTTCTGGAAAATTGGTTAGGAATCAGTGGTTGGATAACCTCTTGTTTGAGGAAAAATGAAGGTTCTAACTCTATTTTTAAGTAGGGGTTTTGTGTTGCTATTTCTTCAGCATTTTTCATGAGTATAATAAACACATGATAATACAACTTAATCCGTCTCAGTTTTAAGGAGGGGGTGTATTTATTTTCATGGACCCTGAATTTATCATTTGGACTTTGGAGAGTATAAATTTACTGATCACACATAAGCGTGAGGTGACAGTCTTTGAGATTCAAACCTTAGAATAATGATCTTAAAAAGAAAAAAAGAAATATAAATGATGACTGAATTTCAGGGATCCTGATGAATCCTTATCATCACTTCCTTTTCATTCAACGGTCGGTTGACTTATTTGGAAAACATGTTCATGTAAATGCAAAACTTCTATCACATGTTTAGCTCTTGAATCTTATATCATACTAAAAAAAGTTATTTTTACCCCAATTAGATGCTCCTGGAGCAATTTACTGTATTGTTTTGATTTGAAAATAGTGGGCATCACACTTGAGCTCGCATCATTGATTTAACAGCACATTACATCTTGTACGTCTTACTAGCTGCATTTATGCAGCTTGAAGCCTCCCACAATTCTCGTGGTTTCCTTTTCGGCTGGCTAAAGTAAGTAGAAAGAGCCAGACGATCGTTAATCGGAGGGCGGAAAAAGGAGTGACGCCGTTGCCGGGGATCGAACCCGGGTCGCCCGCGTGACAGGCGGGAATACTCACCACTATACTACAACGACTTAGTTATTGCTAGGGCGACATAGAACTAAATTATCAAATCACCCCTCTCGGTCTCCCCCACCTGGCCTGGCCGAAGACTGTGTCCTCGTTTCTCCAAGGTGGTTCGACAATGGGATTATCATTCTCTTCAATCGCACCGGGGAGAGGTCGGGGTGTCCTTTGGCAGGTCTTTTTCTTTGTAGACCAACTGGATTTCATCTATTGTGCCTCGCATAATCTTTTTCACGATGAACATTCTAATACGTTTTTAATTATACATGCCAATTGAACATTTTCTAAATGATCGATGTCACTTTACTGATCATTTTTCTTTCCCGCTAGCTTTTTTATTTCAAATTTCCACTGCCGCAAATTCTTCGTATAAATGAACTAAACAACAGAAGTTAATACTGGCTTTGCCCAGCTAATCAGATGCTTTCTGGAAATGAGTTGATCCTTGGCTTCCGATGCTATCATATGACCTCATAGCGTTTTATATATGTAGTTAAGTTTTCAGTTGTGCATTGCCCTTTTCAATCACGTACTTGCAGAATAGTGTCCTTCAAACTTCACCATTTCTGCTGCATGCGGTCTGTATACTTCTTCCTATCTGCAGGGCCTTTGCACCGAAGAAGAGTTAAAACGCCTGATCGGAATCCTTGCATATTGTCCATCGGGCGACCTAAGAATTTTGCGCAGCTATCATTTGGGCAAACCGGCAATTGGAAAAGGAAGGATGAGCACTTCAAGGTGCGTATTTCTTGCATCATCTAAGTTTTCATTGTCGTGTTGACATTATACATTTTGCTTATGTAGTCCGTTTCTGATGTCACATGCACACTTCACCATTTCAGGTTTTATGTGGTCAAATAGAGGAAAGGGGAGCTGTTCATGTAGTAGAGGGCAGGTATTCCGTCTTTTGGATTTTAATGATATTCCTTTCAGGACTATGAATCAGAGTTCTTGGCATTGATATAAAGACTTCTGAGAGAAGCAGTATTCTTAGCATTTTCTGCAGGACGTTCTCTTGCGGAAGCAAAGAATATTTTATTATTTACCCCAGGAGAGAAAAATGTGTCTTAAATTCTCAGGTTTTTGTTGAGTTGATTCTGTTTCTTCTATCTGCTATCTTACAGTTGTATTGATGAGATATATGATGCACTGGCTAAACGTCTTCTACCTACTACGGCAGCGGCATCAAACTCAAATCTTAAGCTCTAGCTTTTGGAATCAGGGTAAACTGTCTAAAATTAGCTATTAATGACTACTGCCATTGTGTTTGTGCAGAATAAATATGGGGTTCCCCTAAAAAATTTCTGTTGCAGGAATGGTACCATAAAATGCAAGGGTTCCCAAGTGAGTCCTGTGTTCGAAATTTGGTGGTCGGTATTGGTACTAGATGATAAGTTGTTTATCCCATTCACCGTGTCATTCTGTAGAAGTACTCTAGCTTTATCATTGTAGATATAATTATATCACTTAACCTTGTCATAATCTCAATAACAGAACTTTTTTCTGTTTTACTTTACTATTGTACACCACCAATTCCATTACATTGAAAACTTCTGTTGGTTGTAACTTGTGATAAATATTCTCCTTTGTAGATCTTCTACTTGCCATTTAACCTAAGATACTTTACTATTTTGATGATAATGCTACTTAGATATTTGGTTGGTCTGGCTGGTCCTCCTGGTGCCGGAAAAAGTACTGTAGCACATGAAGTAGTTAATCGTATAAACAAATTATGGCCAGAGAAATCTTCATCAGATTCCCAGCTTAAGCCTTCTGACGTTGCAACAGTGGTTCTGATGGATGGTTTTCACCTTTATTAAACAGCGCTTGAATCACTTGGGTTTGAGGCATCAAAAGCATATTCTATGATGGTGTTGATTCTACTTATCTCTTGGCTTATGTTAATGATTTGGTTATCTGCTGTAGCTCAGAAAGATTGTTGAACATCTTATTGCCACAATGAGTAATCTTTTTTCTCTTAAAGTTTTTGTTGAGTTATCATATTTTCTTGGGATTGAATGTACTCGCACTACATCTGGTTTGTTATTGACTCATCGCAAGTACATAGACCAATTATTGCAAAAGACTAATCTTTGTCTTAACACTTCCTACACAACACCAATGGCTGTTAATGTTCATTTGAAGGATGGGGACAGTGACATGTTCACTAATCCTTCTCTCTATCGAAGCATACTCGACACTCCAATATATATGCTACACACCCTAACACTGCTTTTATAGTCAACAAGCTCAACCAATTAATGCTGAGTCTACAGTAAAACAGTGGGACTGTGTAGAACGCTTGCTACGGTACCGGGTATTAGAACCAATGGACTTCTCATTAAACTGGCCCAACAATTTTGAGTGCAAGCCTTTGTGGATGCAGATTGGGGTGGAAGTTGGCAACATAAAAGACTACTAATGGTTTCTGCACGTACCTTGGTCCAAACCCAATACTTGGATGTGCCGCAAACAACAAGTGGTATCTCGTTCGGCTACAAAGGCAGATTATCGCAATGTAGCTGATGCAGTGGCAGATATTATCTGGGCTATGGCCTTGCTTAAGGAAATGTGTGTGACTGTGGTTGATACTCCAACCATCTGGTTCGATAATTCAGGTATATTTGCCTTGTCGGCAAACCCGGTACTTCATAACAAGTCCAAACATATGGAACTAGACCTTCATTTGATTAGAGAAAAGGTGGCCGCTGGCATTGTTCATGTGGGATATGTCCCATCATTTGATCAAATAACTGATACACTAAGGCTCAATCGAGCACGCTGTTCTTCTACTGTAGGAACAGTGCTTTTTCTGCAACACTAAAATTTTATTCAAAACTCAAGTATAAAATTTTGTGTGAAAAGCTATTTTAAAAATAAAACTTTAATTTGAAACCTAAATTTTAAAAAAATTATTTTTTAAATCACGCCATATTTCCTAATAAATTTTTTCTTTTTTAATTATTCTTTCTTTCTCTTTCTTTTTTACCACTTACTTTTTATCTCAAACTCCGTAAAAGTTAATAATTTTTCTCTATAGTACAATAATATGAACTAAATATTACTTTTCCCTCTCAAGTTCAATAATATGAACCAAATATTACTCTATTGTTTGGTAGCAATTACTCATGCATTCTCCTTAATCAATTAGAAAATAAATTTTAGCTTGTTAACTATAAGAAGCTCTCAGTCTTTACACCTCTTAACTAACTGGCGCCAATTTTATTCACGTTGTAGTTACGCGAGAAAGGCTTGAACTCTATTTGTCATGTGAGTGAAATTCATTTAAACTTATCCATATTTTTATTTTTGTTTTGTTATAGTGAGAGGATTGGATCTCTGGTTGTATTTTCAAATCCTCCTCCATCCTTCATGCTCATGGCGACCCCCAGCAAATCCTACTGTGTACGATTTTTTTGCCGAACCTTTTCTTATATTTGCACGTGACCGAATAAGCACTTGAACTATGACATCCTCAAACGAAAACTAACGAGCCCAGAAAGGAGAAAACGAACGGGGGAACAAAATTCGGAATCAGTTTCGGTGCTTCTCGCAGATAGAAGCGTCCCGTCCTCATCCATCTTATATATATTATTAATAATTAATATAATTATAATAATTAATATATTTAAAATATATTTATATAATTAATATTTTAAATTTATTCTTTTTTTATGAATTATTGAATTTTTATATATTTTTATAATAATTAAAAAAAGGTTCACTAATCGATGTCTTCATCTCTACCGTTCATTTCATGTCGTCATCCCAACCGTTACTTCCTTTTCATTCCAGACATTCCTGCAAAGCTTCCCCTTTCGCTTTTATCAGAGACGGATGAGGACGGGATGCTTCTCTCTGCGAGAAGCACCGAAACTGGTTCCAACAAAATTCTGACCAACTTGTTAGTTTTACAGTACTGCTTCCTTTTCTTAAGCTAAGGATCAGTTGACATCTTTTGAGATACATAATAATATGCATATAAATAAATATGCAATTTAACTAGTTTCGTTAAATTATGAAAACGTTAACTTTCTCTTGTATTAAACACTAAATGCGGTAACTAACATGGTAGTTTTCCCTGCACGTAGTTATGAATTACTTCACAATAACCTCTAAGTTCATGTATATATTTAGAACTGACATCTGAGCGTTTTGGTCGAGGTGGCGAATCCTCTCCGAGTGTGACTCCAAATCTCATAATAATTGTTTTTGTATTACATGTTTTGTTTAGTGAACCATTTATATATAACAGTGACCAGCAATTTCTTGCGTGTTAATTTCTGTCACCACGTGAACACAGAAAATAACAACACACATCGAATCACTCATATCAGGTTTCTATAAACAGTTTGCCACCTTGTGATGGAAATCGACCAAGCTTCCTCATTTGTAGATGCCGCAAACTTGGTCCCACTATTATCACTGACTTTTCGTATATTAATTTTAACGTTGTTTTTTTAGAAGCACCGCTAAAAGCATACAGTTTTGAAACATTTGCGACTCTTACGATGTCAACTGATTTTTTCTTTAACTGTCTTGCAAAAATATATCCCTTTTTTTACCTTGAAAGATTTTTTTTTTCGTACTAAGAGATTGTATTTTTCATTATATAACTGAAGTCTCCAAAGAGAAACATTCCATGTTGTAACATTTTATATCATTGCATTCTTATTAATTATAACAACACTTGTCAAATATGTTTTATATTCATAATTCAATAGCCACTATCTTAACTTTTATCAGTATATTATTCACTTCAATTCCAGTAGCTTAATTATGTTATATTCTATCATCTTGATGTAATGTTATTTATATGTTTAAATTGTAAAAAATAACGAAGATCGGACCTATATATATTGCCATTCTAATATATAATCCATGACAATTCTACTTTCAAAATTATCATAAAACGTCGCGTCAGTTGGTTCTATCTTAAAAATTATCATAAAACGCTATTTTCATGGTTTCATACTATCTCCATTCGGCCCTTAGTATGACAAAACAATTAACAAAACATATTTTGGTTTCAAATTCTTAATATTTTGATTAAATGTTTCTGCAAATATATACTTGTGGTGGGAACAGGACGCGAAGTCCATCTTCTACGCTTAAATCAAAATCGCCAAATGTATAGAGCGTTGTTCACACACACCTTGAGCAGAAACTTTTAATTTTCATGAAAAGTTTGACCAGAATACTCTAGAAAGGAAATATAATGAAAGAGCAATAATATCCTTAAGAAATAGGTGTAATTCAATGAGTGAGATGGGCATGCTTATAAATGCATCATGATCAAGCACATGATGTTGTTCCCTCATTCAACATGGTGAGGGAACATTCCCAGCACCACACACTCCAAATATTATGCAACAATCCAACAATAAGCTGGAATACAAACCCATAAATAATAAAAACACACCAACGTTATATCTATTTATATGTTTTTATATTTATAGCTACAACAGATGACAAGCACACTGTTAAACCTTATTATTAACCAAGCACTCACCACAAGGCATACCAGACGACAACAAGCTAGCAAATATATGAGAAAGACAAGTCTCACGCAACATACTTAAGAACGATTATTGTTTCGTGTTTCATAATTAATACTTGCTGGGTATCTCACTGCTCAACATATGTTTCCAAATATCATATTGCAACAAACCATAGTTATACAGAAATCAACTACGTACAGTCCAAACATCATCATCTGTCTGCTGCAGCTTTAGCCTTAATTATCATCAAGTACGTATGCCTAATATTCTAGCTTCGGTTCTTCACTTTCTCCATGGCTCTTGGTGCTGAAATAGGTTTCAATTCAACCCAAACAAAGTTAATTATTATCGCATATTTATATTTGATAATTGCGTTATGTAAAATATGTGCTAGTTGGATTTTTTGAAAGAAAAAAAAAAGAAAGCAATCCACTTACCAAGCCCAATTGCCTCCTTTCCTTTCATAATACGCAAGCGCTTGCAGGATTCAACGAACATCCTGCAAGTTGATTCGAAGACAATTCATGTTATATGAGTCTGTAGGGCATCACCATATATAATTAATTGCGATGAAGTAGTACTTAATGGATCTAAGAGAGGGGACACTGGAAAAGTAAAGTAATTTAAGCACATATTCGATATGGTGGAAGAGGGTTTTGGGTTGCAGCTAAAAGGCTAATGATCGGAAACATATATCGTTTTCTAAGGGCGCATATATGTAGTTATCTGAAAAAAAAAGCATATGATTGAAAAAGACTGGTGAAAGAAATAATGGAGCACATTATCGAGAAATTCTTTATGATCGATAAAGCCTTTGATGCTTATATATATGTGGTGATGAGAGAAATTGGTGAAGAGAAGAGAGAAAATGAACATACTCCCATGGGACATCACCGACAAGCATCCAGTCACCATCCTTGTCCTCATAGGTCGGGACATAATCGGAGCTGTTCAACAGATCCATCAGCTTACTCTCATTCATGAAGTCCTTCAGCCCTTGGGATCCACAATTCCCTTCATTAAATTAATCAAATCATTACTACACACACACACGAGGTTGACCATCAATTACATATATATAATCTCAAATGAACGAATAATTAATTACCTATGGTGAAGGAGCTGAACATGTTGCCTAAGGCATCAGAGAGGTCTTGGTAACTCTTGTACATCTTGAGGTCCACTTTGCGAAGATATGGAGCTCCGTCCATGCTCACCTTCACGAAGCTTCCATTAGGGCCGCTTTTCTGATCGCTGCTCTCTTCTCCGTTCTTCTTCTGGGCTAACATGTTCTTCCGGAACGATCTCACCGGCGGCCATCCCACCACTCGAGCCCTTTCGTTTCATTTCATTATTAATTGGTCAACTCCATCCATGCATCTGAATCAAATGATCTAGCTACTACATATTCATATCTGTGGACTCATTTTCTGTTCTAGTACATATAACACCCATCTACATGTGTTTTTGTTATCTCATGTCTTGAGAAAATTAAGACTGCCTTAATTAATTATCCTATATACTGTGCTCGAAACCAGCAGATATACAATTACTCAAAAAAAATGGCTAGCTCGAGAGGATTTTATCCCCTGGATATGTATGCACTATATATAGCGTTCCCGCCGAAATAAATGAATCCGCCGTACGTAGGGGGAAATATGAACTCATACCGTTTTCGCGTTGTACGGCACTTGAATGGTTGAGGCCAAAGGTTTTGATTAGGATTTTTTGGAACGACAAAGATAGAGATGAAAAATACCATTTCAATTTCATTCAATTCAATCTCCGCAGAAGTATAGTCCATCTAGATATACCTGATCACTCTCTCTCTCTCTCGGGTTAACAATTAACAAGTCATATTTCCCATTCCCCCTATGACTATTTCTTCTTATCCATCTTCTTCCTCCAGGTGCCACACACACAGATGCTTAATTAACAGTTTGCCCTAACCAACGGTTAACTATAATTACCGAACTGAAATCTACATGTACATGCAATATGCTACGATTATACATATATTAACGGATATATGATTCAAGAACAGGGCGGCGACAAAAATATAATTAAAAGGGGTTGAAGAGAACATACTTGGCAGGTGGCTTGGCCGGATCGGCTGGAAGAAGGGTCTTCTCCTTGGGTTTGTCGGAGCAATGATCAGCTTCTTTGGAAGAAGAGAGGTTGAGCATCAAATCTACAGTGCCATTATTCTCAGTCTCAGAGAATCCTCTCTTCCTCGCAGCTTCCCCTCCTGCTTCGGCGGCAGCGGAGCCTCCATTTCCGGGCAGTCCGAGCCTCAGCTCCGTTTCCTCAAACCCCATCTTCTCGTTCTTCAGCCCGATAACTTCCATGCCAAAATTTGATCTTATCACTTTACTACACTGTCTCTCTCTATACCTCTCACTCTCTCTCTAAGCATTCAGTGTTTTGTTGCTATGTGATGCGATAATAATAGCCTTTGTGTGGGGAGGCCTGGGTGGGTACTATAACTATGCTATAGCGGGAAGGAGTGAAACCAAGCTTTGATTGGGCATTAATTCAAGGACAGATGGGGTGCCCCTTGTCTTTTTTTTTTTTAAAAAAAATTATTGTGGCAGAGGTAATTAAGGAATGACCTCATGACACGTGGCGGAATGTGTGAGCTGGACTTTTCCAAGCTTGCTGGGATAGCTGACGGCACCTGATGTTATCTTCCTATGATTGTTCAGTGGAAGCAGTCGTCCTAAGTGGACACCCCATGTTAGCTGCTTATATAATTAATTAATAACTGCCCTCTCTCCATTTTTTGTTTTTTATTTTTTTGAAATTCTTCATTACTTACTCCTCCTACCTAGGGTTTCATCAATTCACACCCTCAGATTATTGTTTTCACCGTTCCTCACTATCATTCCAAATCATGTATGGTGTTCCCTGTCACATCTTTTCAAATCCATATACATACAGGACACACACTACTTTATTTTATATATCCGTGCATGAGAGATATTATAATGACCAGGCACGATTCTCCAAGGGGAAATGAAGATTTTGTGTATCTTTTCTTTTGATGGTGATGAGCTGGTATACACGATTTCTAAAATGCAAGTGTAAAATTCCCAGGAAATTTCGGTTTACCAAGACGATGACTTGTACAACTATTATTAGTCACAAACCATTTTTGATGAGGTATAGTACATATATATGGATGGCGCACTGTAACTCGAAAATAATTGAGAAGTTCAATTATTGGTCTTGGATCCATGACACGCCTGGGATCAATAATACTACTATTTCTAAGCTCAAGGACTTCCCCTTCCCAAGTGGACTCAGTGCACGGTTGCTTCTCTTTAAGGGGGGAAAAAAGAGGTCAGCTCCAATTCCATGATTTGATAGTTCCAACATATGCTTTCCATGAAGTACTGTATTCACCTATCTGTAATAATAATCTTCGGCTTTTCAAAGGAGGGGGGAAAATCGCTTGACTGAGAAACTGGGTTTTAACTATTCTTCATGTTCCCCTCAGTAAAATAATAATTTATTACGCATGTCTGTTACTTAGCAATCATATTTAGTGCCCATTGATTAAAAATTCCTTACATACGTGGCTGCATAATTTGTTTTGGTCTACTCATTAATTATGATTATACAAGTTTTGCCGTGGCATTAAATGCCGCTTAACCATATTCAGAATTTAAGATTAATAGCCTTAATTGAATAGGGCAGGATATATTGATTGCTTCAATTGTCAATCATGGTTATGTGTAACACAGAACATGTATATATACATACATCAAGCGTGTGGTGCTGATGAAAGTGACTGTTCTTATCATAATCGGCGATGAGAAGAGAATTTTTGTTCTGTATATCTCTTTTTTTTTATAAACAAAAGAATATCTGATGGCCCCTGTAATTTAGCCGACTAAAAGTCTAAATATATATAATCAGATTTGTGTTGTGTGGCATAAAAACGAACTCATCAACACACAAACACACACACACACACAAAAGCTTGTTGAGATGCTCTAAGGTTTTCTGAGTTTAATTAACCCTTAGCTTGTATCCCGAAAGGAACTAGCTTGGAGGGAGGGAATTGAAACAGCGTTTAGTTACCGGGATGGCGATAGTAAAAAGAAGTCCGTAAAGGGTTACGTTGCTTTATATAGACGTGGCTAGGACTAAAAGTAAAGCGGTTTAATTATGTGAAGACAAGCTAAAAGACGACGTTGGGATATGTGGCCTTATACTATGTGCTATGTAAAAGCAGGTTGGCCAACAGGATACAGTGGGGGGTAAGGAAATTAGAAGTAGATATGAAGAGAGGCACAATTATTAGAGAGGGCACACTCAACTGTTGGTAGTTACGGTGTGAATATGCATAATTCAAGATTTGATTTTTTTTGTGGTATTGCTTCATGCGAGATTTTGCTCGAGAATCGCACGCACGTACACATGTTGGCCGCGTTCGATCACCCATATATATGTGTACATATTTCTCTTGAGCACTACATTATGTCCTTGCAGGCCAACACCCAAACTGGACGGTGTGGTCGTAGGAGCCAAGAATAAAGAAGGGAACTGTGTATATGTGTCAAAGATCTTCGTTCACCGTGTGCTGCAAGCTAAAGATACGCACGCATCAAAGTGAAATCGAAGCAGGTAACTAATCAAAGCAGATTATTATACATATGCTTGTGTATGCATCTGAAAGCGATTAATTAACAGAGATGAAGATGAAGGACGATGAATTAGGGAAAGAGGGAGAGTAGGGCCCAGTCGTAGGAGAGGGGCATGTGGTGAGATTCATTCATGTGAGTTTGTTGGGGGAATGCAACCCCAAGTGTCAAACCCTATCCCATGTGCGCCGCTTAAGGGCACCCCACTCACCCAATTCATCATATTTCCCTTCTTTTAACATGCTCCTGGATCCCCAATATTATTACCCCTTTGCTTCACATCACTCTAATAATACACTTGTCATGCCACACCACACTGACGTCGACGAGTACGAGTGTACGTGTTTTGAATGAATTTAATGGTTCTTCACTCGGGGCAGCTCATTACAAAGCAAGAAAGATCGATATATCTCTCATGCACAGAGGGAGAGAGAGGGTTTTTATATATATATATATATATCAGACGTATACGGTACTGTGTGCGAGCGCGATATAATGGCGAGGGGGATCATTATTATATATAGACCAATAATGATTCGTTTGCCATTTGTTCTGATTGAAATATAATTGATCAATGATATATATATCCATCGGAGATATGCATAAATATATGTATATATATTATAGAGTGAGGGAATGGGCGGTGGTTAACTGGCGGGGAGGGTAGGTCTATTAAATTAAAATGAACGCAGTAGAGGTCAGAGAGCTGAGTGGGAGGACCTACGTACGTAGCGTAGCAGTAGAAAAATTCCTCCACAGTCCACATACAAACTGATTTCAGGTCTCAAATCTCAACAAACACACATTAAAGGTATTATTATTGGAGCATATTTGTTATATATATATATATAGCTAGGGACCTAGCCACGCCTTTTTCTGATCATAAAGCTTTAAACAAAACCTATTATTGCCGCTTCTTTTCTTTCCTGGATCGATCTTGGTCACATTACACATACTGCATGCGATCAGATTCTGTTGCGATGCTCGGGATGAGGTCGGTCAATGACAATATACAAATTCGATTCTGGTGTTATCGCAAGTGTACACACTGAAATAGAGGTTCCCTGGCTTCACCATATCCTCGAAATTCCCTTTGGGGACGTCCAACGTTCGAAGGTCCATGCTTTTATTAATTTGTCCATGTTTCGCATTCACTTCCGTGTCAGCCCTGCACATGCACGCCACTGGTTCAGCCACTAGACAGGGGCCAATTTTAATTTCAAATGAAACCATTTAGTTCCCCTCATAATTTCACATACATTAATCTCCTATATCTGGTAGTAGCATACATAGCTCACACAGAATACACACACACACACACAGAGATCCACCGTCTCAACTATATATCGCCTCCAATATAATTATCATCAAGTACTGAGACTCTACACCAAAGTAAAAGTAAATTTCTTTTTGCTGCCTCTTTTATCAGAAGTAAATAAACTACGGAATGGGAACAAAATTTGGTGACAATTTGATGTTAAGGAAAGTGGAACAAAAGGTGTGTGATAGTGAGGGAGAGAGGCGCTTAAATTTGCCGCTGAAGCGTGAGGCATAAATTGCAGATCTATTGTTATAAATCTATCAGAACCGCCCATAAACGGAAGCATTTGCTCATAAGAATAAGAAAATGGGGACCATAGGGCCATACGTATGTGTCAAACATACAGACGGTCAAAAAAACATACATGGGTCTGGGTCTCTGCTTCCTTCTTCATTCTTTAATTCGTCAATGTAATGGTACAGATGAGATAATGGTCATCTTCAACGTCCAACCGTAGAGTATTACGCCACCTTTTGGTATTGTCGTTGGTTTGACACCCTCCCCAACCCATGTAACCAGGTATACGTGTGTGTGTAAAGGCAAAAGTCAACATCGATAGAGCAAACACAGTTCTACGTTAACATAACCATTATTTTGGTTTTTTTCTTTTGGGGGGAGGGGTGGACTCATCAATTTAATCTGGAGACTTGATATTGTAAAATGAGTGGAGGCTGACCAGTGGGAGGCTTAGCTTAAATAGCAGTAGTTGATCGATCAGCTCCAATCAAGACGAATCGATGGGATTAGACGTCATTGTTTAACTGTGTTACTGCTCATGAAAGGTACATAAAAGTGTATTGATGAGGATTCATGAGTGGTAAGCACATGCGGAGATGGCCAAAAATAAAGCATTCATTGATCAGAATTCACAAGTGAGAGGGAACAAGCAGGCAAGGAGGGCGTGGGAGTGGGGACTCCCTCCCCTCTCCTACGTACACGTAACTTTTTGGGCCTTCATTCCCTTCCTCCCTTAAACCGTCTCATTCTATCACCCACGTGTGCCTCAAGGCCCACATCTGATGACCCATTCGACATTTAACACATCCCACGTGTGTACGTCCCCTTCATCATCACTTCTCTTAATATACACGTAAATATACAGTGGGCGGACTTAAAATTCTGACTCAGAAAGTTCATGATAAGTGGGATTTATTTTTAATATGTTTTGAGAAGAATTTGAATAAAAATTTAATGTGTTTAAAATTAGTAAACTAGTGGGTGCAAAATAAATCACATAATACTAATATATATATAATTTTTAAAAAATTAGAGGCTAAACTCACTTAATAAAACATAGGTCCGCCTATGTGCATGCATATGTATGTCTATATATATGTGCTCCTCATTAATCACCTCCTCCTCTCTCTCTCTCTATATATATTTATCACGCATGCATCCAAACTTGTGTGCCTTATCGTTTCATACACAAAAGGTGATTAAACAGTGTGATCTGCTAAATATAATCGATGTGTTAGTGAAGTTATTGTATTATTATTATTATTATTATTATTATTATTATTCGGTTTTGATGGGAGAAAAGTTGATGGGCTGGAGCATCGATCCAAGAGAAGTGAGTCCGGTCCAGAACAGAAATGCCTGTATGGGTTTTGCAAATGGTTTCAAATGGTGGGATTGTTTGGTAAAACGATTGTAAAAAACAAACGCACGTTCAACAGTGTTTTTTCGTAAAATGAGATAATTTCTTTCATATATTTACTTCAACTTACGTAAAAGTAATTCTCTACCACTTTTCTAAACGGGCACAATCCCTCACCTGCCCCCTTGCTCTTTTGTTTCTTTGCTTTCTTCATAATAACTAGCACGCTTGTACGAACAAATGCACATGCCTAGCATCTTCTCTGTATCAACCCCCTCCTCTTTTAGTTGTCTTTTTGGAGTCCTGCGCTTGCATGTTCGTTAAGTGACTTCATCACTGGCATATGCAAATTTCTGTGTCTGCCATTTTAACTACTCAAGCAAGCCAACATCCTTTAACCTTCTGATACAGATTCATTCTCACGAGTTCTTTCATTTACTGTGTACCATTTCTTTATTTGATATCTCTGTCGCCAACGAATATACTTTCCCATATGCATTCCTCGAAATGAGGTTTCAAAGACTACTCAATAAATTTCCAACGAACTCCTTATTCGCACTTCCAACTTAATATGCAACAAAAGCCCATCTTATTATTATCTATGCTAAAATATACTTTTAATCATTTATGTTTGTTTATACATGTTTCACTTTAATCATTTATATTTATGTCAGATTTCACTTTCAATCTTTTATATTTGCGTCAATGTTCTTTTCTCAATTGAAGGACTGCAGAATGAATTGGAATGCTCCAAAATCGGCATATCTGAACAGAGTCCTAAATTCGTCTTATCCCTCCACCCCTTTCTTCTTACTACTGTTATTCCTGTGGGTATCAACGAAGGAAAGTTTCTTATCGTTGAAGAATTGAGTAAAAGGGTTAATCGACATCGTTCAGTGCTATGTCGAAGAACATGTTTTGCTGTTCAGCCATGTGAATCCATGTCACTTAAATTTAATGAATCAGTAATTTCTGTTAAGAGAGACTAACGACGTTAAATTTGAGAGAGTGAAAGTGCACTTTTTAAATGTAAAGGATTAAAGTGAAACCTGATGTAAATATAAATGATTAAAAGTATACTTTAGTCTATTATCTATCTAATATTTGAAAAAATTGAAATATGAAACGGTAGTTCATAAAGTGGAACTAAATATATCATGCGCGCACTAATCTGCCTTTAACCATAAATCAACTTTTAGCTTCACGCAAGGCATCTTAAAAGGGGGACCCGAAAACTGTTGACAGTACTAACGTCTTTCACATGCTGTTATTTCCAATGTACATACATACAAAGCAGAAGCTGAATCGATTATAATAAATTGATGCACACTCGCATAAATATGCAGAAGTACTCATTTGTTTAACCTGATCCACATTGACCTCGTATCGGTTCCATGTATCTGTTAAGTCTTCCTCGTCTGAGGTCGGAGTTATGGCTGACATCTAAATTAAAAAGGTGGTGAGTATAATTTGAGTGAACATGTGTAAATTTAAGAACAGTACATGCTGAACATAAAAAAGAGCTGACCATCCCACATGCCATGTAGCTACAGTACAAGTGAGGCAACTATCAATTCGCATTTAAGTTCTCTCATTGATTG
>JANTPZ010090854.1:0-22581 GCA_025593235.1 Vachellia pachyceras | reverse complement strand
TATGATATATAGATAATTAGTAAATTATGATTCTAATCTAAATGGTAAACTGTATTAGAACAGTAATTAAGATATGTAGGTTATAATATATAGATAATTAGTAAATTTGTTTAAAAAACAAGTTAGCAAAAAAGAGGGTGGGGGGTGTCGTGGCTAGGCGGAGAACCAAGAAAGGGGGTATTATATTATGTATGCGTCAGGCTTCCACGAAGATTGCCCTTTCCGCACCACTTCCATTCATGTTGACCCAACCCTTTTTTTTTTTTTCCTTCAAGATATTTATGAAAATAAATCTGGTACACGTCACCACCTGACCGAGTGATTGCTGCTCACACAGCGTCGAAAACGACATGTCGGATAGACATCCCATGTTCTGCCCTGCCAATCTCCGCCACGTGGCGCCGATTAATCCCCATTGGACTCGGACAATGTGGCCTCATGACGTCTTCCTATACGTGTTCCTGTTTTCCTTACGCGTCCCATGGCTTGGCTTGCCGCACCGTCCGCCACTCCCCACTTTAATTTATTTCTTTTAATTTTATTTTAATTTTTATTATCTTTGCCCATTCCCTCACTCCATGGCCCGCATCCCATCCTGCATTCATTTTTTTTATCCTCTCGTTTCTCTCTGCCCATTGTTTTTTTTTAAAAAAATAAAATCCCTCCTCATTGAGTAATTAATGCTGTCACATTTTCCTCGCCAATTCACATAATGTAAAGTATTATAATGGAGAGAAATAATGGAGATTTGGTGCGTTCCAAATGTGTGCGAGGGAATAAAAGAGGAGTGAGGATTTTGGGGGGCGTAGCTTGTTGGAATCTGTTGACCGAGTCCGTGACGCCACATGTCGTCACCCACTGTGGCTGTGACGTAGCACTGTGCGTAACTACCGTTGACGTTCGAGTCTTCGCCATTCTATAATTCAGCCTCCTACCCTCTTCCCCAACCCCCCTTCCCTCTCTTCTGAATCTCTCTCTCTCTCTCTCTGTTCTCTAATAGTAATAATGCATCAAGCCATTCCATATAGGACCTGGCTCCCCGCCGGCGGAGCACATGTTTCACCTGACCTATCTACTTCGGCGTCGACCCCAGTTGGGTTCTCCGCAGGAATTAGAGGGCAAGCCACTAATGGCGTCGATCCCGGCACCGTGGCCGCGATGGTATCGGAGAACGCGGTGATAATCATCGGAAGACGCGGCTGTTGCATGTGCCACGTGGTGCAGAGGTTGCTACAGGGTCTCGGCGTGAACCCTCCGCTGTACGAGGTAGCCGAGGCGGAGGAGGCAGCCGTGGCCGGTGAGCTTTCCAGGAAGATTGGCGGCGAGGGAGTGCAGTTCCCGGCGGTGTTTGTGGGAGGGAAGTTGTTTGGAGGGTTGGAAAGGGTGATGTCCACACATATCTCAGGCGAGTTGGTTCCGATCCTTAAGGATGCTGGCGCCTTGTGGCTCTGAGACAACTATGACTTCATGAATTGTAATACATATTATATATATAAATTCATACATGTACACTGGTCCATCCATGATGTTGTGTCTGTTTCTGATTGGGTCTTGTTCTTATGAGCTCATACCCTCTCCTGGTTTGTTTTTTCCCTAATTCTATATACTTCCGTGGAGAGATCTTGTTTCAATTTTTGTTTCCAGAATCTTTGGAAATTCGTTTTGAGAAACAAGGAATTAGAATTTAGAGAGCCTTTGTACATTATTGATCCCTCTGAATTGAGAGTTCTATGCAAATTAAAGAGCAAAGTTAATTATGCCAGGCTAAATTCCTGATTCATCGTCTTCATTCCCCCCAGTAATTCTTTAATTGGACACCATTTTATTGTATTTGAGCCTTTTTTTTTTTAAATTTAGTCTTAAGTCTCAAATAAGTAAGTTATTTAAGGGATGGTCCCATGAAAAAATATTTAATGAGAGATCCCATTAACAACATGATGTATTATCAACACAGCACATGACGACGTTGTCAATACAAGGATCTCATGTTGTCAATTGGGACCTTTCATTAAATATTTTCCTCTATGGGATCATTCTTTAAATAACTTGCTTATTTATAACGTACGACTAAATTTTTCCTTTTTTTTCTATATACTTCCTGACCGAGTAAATTTATAGTATAAATAAACGAAGGGAGTACAAAGTTTAAACTCTTTAGCTTGTGGGCAAAAAAAAAAAAAATTCTTTAGATTGTTAAAAGAAATATTTCCACTCACCCACCTAAATAACATTGATACGCTAATAATCTTATTTTGATTTTTAATTGTAATTTATGCTAAAACATTGACTTTGTATGTTTGGAGATTCCTTCAGGGGAGTTTGCATTAGATTATAGAGAAGATTTTCCTTTCTATACAAAATAACAAATGCTGAATGAAATGAATATATCAAAATTGTAATTGCCTGCTAAAGTTAACTTAAATTGTATAGTAGTGTTGATCAACGTCGGGCAGAAGTCAAAAGTTTAAATCTTTTTAATATAATATAATAAAAAATATTAAAAATTACATCGTTCAATAGAGAGGTTGCTTTTGAATTTCATAGAGCATGGTAATCTCCTGAAATCAAATTTGCTTCCAATAAAACAAGTTTAATAATAGCATTTCATAGAACATGATAAAATTCCATCCCCCCTCTACCAAAAACCCCCCCTTTCCTGGTTTTTTCCATTCTCACGTACCAAACTTCAGATATAAACAAAGATGCATGCACCAAACAAAATCTTCTATATAAAGTTTGAATTTTTAACGGTCAAACTTTTGCCCCATAATCATCAATTACATCAAGAACATTTGAACCCTTGATCATCTCTCCTTATTACTACCATATTACCTAGTTCTCGGTGATTTTTGCTCACATTGTTTATAGCTAGGTTGATTCAATGATTGGGTTGTTTAATCACTTTAATTATATGATTTGAGGAAAAAAAGGGCAAACATTCGATCTCATAACTCAATCAAATTAACCCTTTTGTTTTCCCGCCGCTGAAAAGTTTATCATTTTATTGACTTATGATGCAGCAAAAGATGGATCCATCTGTCTAGCATTACAGTTTAATTTATGGTGAAGTCACATGGGGGAAAGAGTGTCGTGATTTAGTCAAATTAAAGGCCTATTTAAGAAACGCAATAAGAATTCAAATATTGACAAAAGTGCTGTGATTGATCTGTAAATTTGTAAGCTTTTTTTGAATTTTTAATTGAAAGCACATTTGCTTAAACTCAAATTTTGCCCCTCAGAAAAAAAAAGAAATCTTAAATTGAGTTTTCCTGAAGAGATGAAGGCAACGAAGGAATTTGTGGCTGGAGTTGAAGCAATGGAGTCCCACTTTGTGCAGCAACTTGAGTATTTAGTAGCTAGGATTTGAAATTTTGAACTATATATATGCATATGCGAGTTCGCTATCAAATAATATTCGCATTTGTCCACATTAATTTATGCACCATTAAATTTTGTTTCTGCAATCGTCAATTCAATATGGGCAGGCCAAATAATTGTGTTCAAACATTCCAATGGATACAGCTACTGCATATATATATATATTATATAATATATATTATATATTATTTGTCAAATTTGAAAACTTTGAAGTCGTAGGTATAATCGGTACATATTTAAAGGTTAACATAAACGAGAAGATTGAATGCAATGAAAGAGGTTAATATTCATGTTGATAAATTAAGGTTAGAATTCTCACTACAAAATGTGTATGCCTTTAGTGTTTTGCAATATCTCAAATCGGCTACTAAATAGAGGATCAAATACGTATGATTATGTAAAGAACACAGAGTATGTTTAATTTCAAGAAGTCCATTTGGAATGAGGAAGAGGCACAAAAATGATAAAAATCCGTAAACTTAATTGGAGGAATTTGTCACTCAATTGAAAAAAAAATGGAGGGAATTGGGGGGAGTTTAAAGAATTTTTCATTCCATTGTCTTCTTTTCTTTTTCCTTTTCCAGAGTGAGAGATTTTGAGGTATTAATTAATTTTTTAATAAAATAATTACACTTTCATGAAGAATAATTTTAAATAAAGAAAATCATAAACGAAATGGCACAAATAAAGTGAAGTGAGATGAAGTTGAAAGGATAGCATAAAATGAGCGGGGCGGGGAGAAAATATTTAGTATGGATACCTTGGCACGTGTTTTAGGCTGGGCCTACTTTTATTGGGCTTCGTTCTAAGTTACAGAACATAAGATATAGCATTCGGGTTCAGTCCAGCGGGGTTGGGCTGGGTTGCTCATTTTTCCCTCCACAAGGTTACTATGCATGTCGTAATCAACCCATCGTCAACCCTGGGGTTGGTTCAGCGGTGTGGGGCTGATCCAAACTTAACCAAGGTCAGGGGTTCGAATCCTGCCTTGGGCATGCAGCTCCTTAATAACCAGGGCCAGCTGTCCCACCCATCGAGGTGCCCCGCAATCAGCGAAGGGATTAGTCACTGCTTCCGGCGGTGGATACTCTCGGTTTACCGAAAAAAAACCCATCGTCTGTGGGTCTAGTGATAAGGATTGTGTTTTCTCACCAAATTGGAGGAGGTTCGATCCCACTGCAGCGCTTGGGGAGGCATCCTAACTTCTGGGTACTTAGCTTAACGCCTGAGGGTAATTGACGGCACGCTCTGCCCGACATTGGTATCACCTAAGAAGAAGAGATATTTCACCTTGCCTTTGGCTTGTAAATGAACCCAACTCTCTACCTAAAAGGTAAACATTACCAACAATACGGTCCAAGATTCATCCCTCAGTATATGACAAATCAATCTTTGAATTTTTATTTGGAGAAGTACCAGCACTTAATACTTGACAGTGCATTGAATAGAATTGATTACTTTTAATAGAATGATACATTTGCTTTAACAAAAATAAAACAAACAGGCATTGATCTAATGAAAGAACTTTCAACTGCTTAAATGTGAAGTTTTGAGTTTGAATCTATACTAATGTAGAAAAATTATTTGGACTTTGTGACAACTATTTATAATTGGGTGCGACAATGTTCAAATTTGACCCATCGAATAGCCATATGTTTGGTTTGATTGGGGTTTGTACTAATTTACTGAGGGAATATACAATGCAGTCCTATGTAAAACCATTTAATTAATAAAAGGTCATTTGAGTTGTTAATGCACACCATGAGTCATTGTCATTTATGCGCAGAACACAGTGCTTATTTGAAAAAGTTTATTTATTCCCTATAAGCACGTTTAACAGTGTTTTTACGTAAAACAAGATAATCTCCTCCATATATTTATTTCGGCTTGCATAAAAGTACTTCTTTACCGCGTTCCTAAACGGACTATTATACACTATATTCACTTGTGAGAATGTGGAAGTGTTTGTGTGTATCTTAATATTCTTTTTTTGTTCGAAACATGTGATGTCTTTGAAATACTTATTTAAATAATCAGGTTATATATTAATTTAAAAAAATGATAAATATAAATACTTTAAAATAATTTATTTATATTCTTTAATTTTTTTAGATTAATTAATGGAATCTTATATAAAAAATCAGAGACAATAACGTATACTATAAACACATCAAGGTGATATTGTCGTCTTTATCTGGTTATTCCATCTGCGTCAATCAATAACCAACCACAATGGTAGGGTAGAGAAGTAGACCTTACTTGTAAAACGTTAACCCATCTCATCAAATTATTAATAGCAACCTAACCTTAAAAATTATGATCCGTGCGATATCTTTGTATAATCCAATTTCAATTAGTTTGGTATATATAATAAACCAAGTTAAACTAAATGGACTGAACTAACTAATACACACACAAAAGTCAAAGTAAGTTTTCTGCATGACAAAATCGGTCTATTCAGTTCAGTTGCTTTGTTTGATTTAGTTAGAATTGAATTACAACAAATTAATAATGAGGTTTTCCGGCATGATATGATTGACGAATTCATCGCGCCAGTAATGATATGATACTTTTTCAGCAACATGTTCTTGAGATTGATTCACATAATATCCTTTTCTTTTTTGAGCGGAAAGGAGACGTGTGCCTATCTTTTAACGATTAAGATGCATCTAACACATCAAATATTTTGTGTATTCAATTATAAAGTATTTTGTAGCGTATTTAATATTATAAAGCATTTCTCTAAGTGCATTCAGAATTCTAAACTATTTTAAGAAAAAATTGCATTACAAAATATTTCAGGATGCTGGATAGATTTAAAAAATAGGGAGAATTACCCTCAGGTCCCAAGCAAGACAAGTAAATACAAAATGGTCCCAAATATTAGCCTTAAATACAAAATGGTCCCAAAGATTCACATAATTACAAAATGGCCTCTAACAACTTCAGCAGCCTTCATTTACAACCTCAGCAGCCTTCATTTACAACCTGAGCATCCTATTCCTGGGACCATTTTGTAATTTTGTAAATCTTTGGGACCATTTTGTATTTAAGGCTAATATTTGGGACCATTTTGTAAATACAACTCTTCCTTGGGACTTGAGGGTAATTCACCCTAAAAAATATTTTAATGTGCTGAATACATTATGAAATACTCTGATGTGCTGGATCTATCTGAAAAATAAAAATCTTCCACTATAAAAAATCTTAAAATAAAAAATAAAGTTGTTACAATTAATAAAGCAGCAATAAATCCAATGAAAATGCAAAACCAAAGAAGATCTTCTACTTATAAAATATAACCAAGTCAGTTCAACTCGATTTTAGTCTAAAATCGAACAATATCAATCCTCTAAACACTTCTATGTAACCATTCATTTCACTACTGCACTAAACTCTATTACATACATATTACGTTAAATAAAATCTTCCTCAGGTAAGTATTCCAGATATATACTGCAATCGATCTATATATATAACTACAAGCTAATTCTGGTAAGTTCACATTATGTTCTAGCACTAAAATAATGCACTGTATATATGAATCAAAAGAATACATCTTCACCAACTAGGTACTTATATATATGTATTGTACGGCTTTTGCAGGAAGCTCATCGATCATGTACTCTCATGTCTTTGTTCGTTTCAATCCCTTGCTAAATGAAAAGAAAGAAGAAGCATCACCTTGGAGGGCCAAGTTTGGAATAAGCTGAGGTGAAGTTTCTCTAACGTTGTTATGATTATGACCCACCACCACATGCTCATAACTCATATTGTAAGCAGAATTGTAGTACTCTAAAACACCGGATCCATTAATATTCTTACTATCTATTATTGTAGAGCACGTGTCACGATCATTACTACTTCCAGTTTGGTCCTTGGCTGCTTTCTCGTAAGGATGATGATCCTTAATCATAGTAATGGAAGAAGAACCACATTGTCTTGGTTGCGTCTGGTAGAAAACTTTGGACACTACCAGTTGTCCTTCTCTCTCTTCTTCGTTGGTTCCGAGGTGGTACTGATGCATAACCCAGCTTGTCTTCTCGGGCTTCCTTTTTCTGCCATAGTTTGTGTAAAGCACAAGTATCTTCTTGAAGCCTTTGAGTGTGCCATTAACGAGGACCGGTCTTGTTTTGCCTGTTTTATGCCATCTTGTTTCGCCTTCTTCGTCTGAACAATGAACCTTTCTTCTTTTTCTAGTTCCCGTTGTGTATGCTTTTGATGGCCTGTGGAAAAAGTGCCGAATCTGCCCATCTTTGCTTACTCCTGCACCATTTCATGTGAAGAATATAATTAGTCACTGAATCTTTTTCTAGGCACTCATATCCTCAGACCGGAGGAAATTGTTATCAAATTCTAAATATGCGCACATATATTACCAGAGATTCGAACCCGTTGGTAATTAATTACTAGCCATGTTTGAGAATGATTATGTGGAGCTCAAATGCACGTTAAACAGTATTTTTCCGTAAAATGAGATAATCTCCTCCATATATTTACTTCGACTTGCGTAAAAGTACTTTTCTACCGTGCTATCAAATCAGCCTAGAGTTTCATTCCCATCAATCACGTATATAGTTAACTACACACCTACCTTCTCAGTCCATTGTTCAACAATCAATCAATTTTGGGATGATGGGTTTTATAGAAAAATAATATTCATCACGTGTTTTTTGTTGTTAGTATTATGACTCGGATGACTATATTCAGATTAATCATTTTCTTTTTCATGATTTCAAAATGAAGACAAAACAGGTCCCTCATCAGTTGGATTTGTTGATTTTTATCCATATAGATAAGGAAAATACACTTAATTTAAATGCGCAGTACATGAGAATGTTGATATATAGTTAGATCAAGCTTTTCCTCAAATTGTTAGGTAACATACCATACTTCAAACAAGAAGTTATAAGAATATATGAGAAAAAATGTATGTTTAAATTGGTTTAACGTTGAAAATCATGAAAAGAGGCAGTGATAGATAATAGATTTGATAATTACCAACATAAAACTAAATAAGCCAAAAAGGATCCGAATTTATACTTAAACAGCCATATATCTTGAGTATCATGTACATCTGCTCAGAAAAGTTTAATTACAAACGAATACAAATCTCTTTTCGATCATAAGTATTAATTGAATCTTGATTGATAGCAAATATTATCTTTGCTTCTTAATTATCAGGTGGGTTAACTATATGCATTATATTGTCATTTTTTCATAGAATCTTACATAAAAAAATGCATTCAAGTTGTGTGTGTGTGTGTGTGTGTCCATTTATTAAAATTTGGAAAACGAAACATTCTTTTTATATTTCTATTCCTATCCCCTCTCTATATAGCTTGTGGATTAAGATATGGACTGGCATAGAGCACACAAAAAAGATTTTTTAAAAAAGAAACCCCCTTATTTTACATATAATATATTATCCGTATTATCCACAAGAAGTTGAGCCCGTATCAAGACTAATAAATTAAGCAACTGTATTTTACGCTATTGCGAATTAATTCTGTTTAAAGTTGTGTTGAATTTGCAGCTATGTATGAACTTAATTTGTTGGTAATAGAATATTAAGGACTTTTTAACGTTAATTAACATCTTTCTTGCTATTGAGTTTGATAGCTATATGTGGCCAACTCTGGTGAATAATTAAGGCACATATATAGGTATCATATCAGGCTACAAATCCTTTTTATTTCATTTTCTAATGCTTACACACAGACAGAGAGAGGGGGGGGGGCGAGAGAGAGAGAGTATTATTACTTTTATCTCTATCTCTAATTCATTCAAGAGTATACTACTAAGAAACCATCTAAGCATGGTACGTACGCGGATAAATGACCCATCTCAGTCAATTAAAACCCCTCAAAAATTGATGAGAATGGACTATATAGCCAGAGTATTTCAAGATGAAAGCGAACAATAAGAAGTAAAGAATTGAGGGATAGAATAGATTAAATTGAAAAAATATATATAGATACATACCTGGTAACTTCTCTGGGTGTGTATAACAGATGCCATTCTCGCCTTCAAGAGTAGGAATGAACTGATCAATAAGAGGATGAAGCTTAGGGACATCACACTCAACCTTGGCCTCCAAATGTTCTAATATCTCTTGCTCGTTCGGATCAAACTTCACCCCAGATGGCAGCCCCGGCAATTCGTTAATAAGTATGTCAACCTTGTTATAATTATTCAAACAAGCAAAACAATTAATATCTCTTAATTAATTTTCCCAATACACACATACATATACATGCAAACATCTTAATCAAAATATATAAGAATCCCTAAGAGCTTTGATTTATATTAAGTACCTCATCTTGAAATTCTAGGGTATGTCCGCATGAAGGGCAAGTTAAGGTTCGAGTTTCAGAGGTTTTGTTGGGATTTCTAAATTGAATCCCTTCTACATCCTTAGACTCATTGCACCATGTCATGATCTCTCTGAACTTTCTGCTATTATAAGTTTATATATCCCTGATTAACCACAGCTTTTTCTTGTTTTGGGCGTACGTTTTCCTCCTCCAGCTCTATCACCGTACACCATCAGCATCTTCCGAAATCCCAATACATGAAATTAAAAGGCATAAGGGAAAGAATATTAAAAAGAGTAAAGCTAGCACCTTAATTAGTTTGTCTCCTTTGGAACACACGTTTTTTTCCCTGCATCACAACGAATTTAAACACCTTTCTATATATATACCAGAAAGAGAGACTCTACTTCACTCCTTTGATTTTCTCTGCTTCTGATTGTTGTGTATGATTCAATGATTAAGGTGATGAACCGTATGTGGTGTCGCAAACTCCTTCAGAAAGAGAGAGATTTAAGGTGTGAGGAGCAAAGGGCATAAGTAAAGTTAAAAAGAAAGAGGGTAGGGGAGAACAAAGTGAGATCTAGAAATAGGGAAGGATTGCTTGGACTTCAAGTTGGATTTGTTCCCGTATATACGCCTGTATCTCGGAATAAATGCGCCCTTATGGGGTAGGCCTGTCTTGAGTTTTTTGTCTTTTAATTAAACTTTATTATTAATTACTATTGATATATGTTGATCGTTAACATGACATATGGGTGAAAAATTAGAACTTTACTGAAAAGAAAATTACTATACTACTAACTCATCAGATTGTTAAAGAAGGTTCAAGTTAAAAGGGAAAGGAAAAAAGAGAGAAAAAGATGGTGGGTACCTAGGAAAGAGTGGAGATGAGGCAACCTGGTATTCTTCATGGGACGTTTCACCTCTTGATCATCAGTTGTATGTGTGTGTGTGTGTGTGTGTAGAGCGACACAGAGAGAGAGAGAGAGAGAGAGAGAGAGATGTGTGAGCTGATCAGCTTCAGTTTGAAAATAGTGTGCTTAAAGCTATATTGAAATTCATATGCAAACCAACGACGAAGGATGTTAACACATTGGTTTCATTTATATGTAACTCGCACCGAACCATGTATAACACTGTATTGTATATTATTCCTAGTAACTCATTCATCGTTTTCTTCACGTAGACTACTTATTTTAAGTAAAGATTACTTATTCTAAAACGAATCTTTATTTCTCTCTCTCTCTCTTTCTCTGCATTCACACCCAAATAGGCATCCATCACACCTTTCCTATTTATTTCGCCGAATAAAAACGAAACTACGTTCTCAGCAACTTCAAGTTTTCATACCTGGATCTCAAATTAATTAATTAATTGCTTTCGTCAAGTAATGTAACCAATGATTAACAATATAATCATCACTAAGAAATTTCGATGTGACTATATTCGGAGTTGGACGGTGGAGAGAATTAAAGGGCCAATCTACTTATGAAACGAAGATATATGTAATGCTGCTGGTGATGAAGGACAGTTAATTAGGGCTAATAAGACGCGTTGAAACTTGGTCAAGGCAAAGTTGAAATGGGTATGATGTGGAATGATTTAATTGATTGAAGAGTGGGGGCAGAGAAACGTGGGCTCCATCTGATTATTGTAATAAAATAATTATGCAGCAACCGACACGTCTCTCTCTGTGAGCTTATCAGAGAAGCTACGCAACAGGAAGCTTAAGCACTAAGCTTCGTCTTGTGATTGCATGCCTAGAAGAAGTAGTATAAAGTATATTAGGGAAATTTATTCTTTAAGTTCCAAATAAAAAATTTATTTAAAGAATTGCCCTATTGATCAAAATATTTATTCTGAGGTCCCGTTGACATCATGAGATCCTTGTATTGACAACAGTATGCGCTGGTGTTAACAACACCTCATCTTGTCAATGGAACCTCTGATTAAATATTTTCATCTATAGGACCATTCCTTAAATAAGTTTCTTATGTGGGACCTCAGACTAAATTTCCCTATATTATATATGCATGTGTGTATTCATTCTGTTAAACTTATTGTCTAAGATTTGATAAGAAAATAACTTTTTCAAAATCTAATTTTCAAACTTAACTTAGGTTTTAGAAAAAATGTAAGTATTTCGACAGAACCTATGGTCAAACTTAAGTTTTGTTACAAAATATAGATTTTGAAACGTGATCACAAACGAACCCTAAATGTAATAGTTAGTTGGTAAAATAGTTTATCTTGATTCTAAATCTAATGCCTTCATTTAATTTTATTTTTTAAATTTATAATTTTTTTTAAACCTCTTGTACGTTAGGGAAATATTTTATTATCAAGATGGTTATGTACAAATTTAACAATTAAAGGTATTTTGAGAAATCTAATGTATATTCTTTCACAAAGAACTAGCAAATGTCTCCAATGCGATGCACGGGGAGCTTGTGCTTTACATCCATCATCACTTTCACATCTTATATGAGATATTACATGTAAATCATTTCTTTTTCTTACAATTCGAAAGATCGATAACAACTAAATTATAATAACATTTATTTCATTGAAACACCAACAAATACATCCTGGCAAGTTTTAAAATATTTCATGATAAAAAACATTTGTTGTTGTATTCTCATAAATGCATCCGCTCTCATTGACTATTACTTCCGATCCATCAACAAATTTCACTTTTCATAATGCAACATATAACTAGTCTTGAGTGAAAACAAGCCTTGCCAAATATGATCCGACACGCCTTAAAGATTTTCCCTAACTTTTGTTGATGGTCATAATAAATGATTATGTAATTAGGACTTATCTCCTTTGCATACAATAAGGCCATTAGCTTTCAAAAGTATTCATGTCCATCATATGTAACAACACTCTTTGATTTGGTGTTCATCCATTCAATGTAACCAATTCAATAACTGCTTTATCAAGCTTGGTGAGTCGAAGGTGAGTACCATTGCACAGACTCGCTGCTTGATTGATATTTCTCAACAACATAATCGATGCTCCAAATTTAAGTGTCAATTTGTGTTGGTAACCATGAGCTTAAAATAGTGTTTAAGAATTCTGGAGTGTACAAATTGTCAAAGCAATCTCTATTTTCACTCGATTTACAAACGGTGTCGCAACAAGGTACTGTCATGATTGCCCCGGCGGTAATAGAGAGCACGTGTAATAATTGATTTGATTAACCTGTTCTATTGTTAGTGTTATTATTGCTCTGTCATTGAAGTACCCTTTGTTTGATAAGTTCTCCAACAATTTTGAACATGTTTCACTGACAGTTGCGTCCAATGGATTTGTGTTGCTGGTGAATAACAATTCATGTGGTAAATCCCATCATGTGGAATTCTTATTTTCCCATCACTTGCATCTAACAACCATTTTGAAAACTTCTGTAGCAATTGGTTTCCTTTATCATTGGTTGATGATTTATAGCCCTATATTGACTCAAATTTGAAGAAACAACGATGATAGCAAAGAAATATGTATGGCCCTCAGTTATGGCTGAAGAAATCTATCATGCAAAGCCTTGTTGAACACACTTCCTTGAATTTTGTTCTCGTGTTAAAACAGATAACATATAAATTTCTCTGGAAGACTCCATGATCGGACAACATATAATATAAAAAAACGTATTAATTTCTGTAAGAACCTGTGAGAAGATACATAAACAACAGAGGTGATCCCACAACTTTCTGAAAGGCTCCATGAGAGGGAATGAGTTTTCACCAAAAGAAAAAACATAAAAGATGAACATAATATAAAAAATGTTAGCAAAATAATCAAACCTCTGTATCAACCAAGACCATAGATATGCAGAATATGCTTGAAGGAGATGACTTGTGATAAACATTCCATTTGCGAACTTGGACCAATATACTCCACCTATCGATCCCATCAGGTAACTGTTTAAGTAATGATGGAGGAGGCATTGTATAAGAGAAATAAGATACCTAATGACTTTTAGCTTAAGGGTTATCTAAGTAGATAGATTGGAAGTGGTAGAATGGTTATATGTTTGGTTGATTGTTATATATAACCAAATCCATACATACAAGCATCATGTTTAATTTTTTTCTTACAAATAAAATTTAATGAGTTTTTATTCATATTTAAACAAAAAACTAATGAAAGATAACCGAAGCATGGCCACTCCATTTATTTAGGCTCCTTCAAAGAAGTTGCAGCCTTTTTGGAGAATCTATACAAGCCAAATTTATAATCCTGTATTGCAACCTACATCAAACACAACCATACCAATGTACCTATAGTCAAAAGTTTTCACTTTATCAACTTCATATTTTCTTGTAATAATGCATCAGAGAAGCATTGTCCCAGTCACACAAAACAGACATTTCTGGTTGCAGGCATCTCAACACAGTGATGTTATCATTTCAGAACAAACTGCTCCACAACCTCAGTGCTTCACAAAACAGATTTTTCTGGTTGCAGGAATATGAAAAAGTAATGATGTTGGAGATCTTGCCTGAACAACTCAAAGGGTTGCCCATCTTAACTCTCTCTCTCTCCCTGGCTGTTCCTTTACAATCAACGTTGGGGCACAGCTAAGAGACTCTAGACACCCCTCGTCCATCTGGGTTTAAACGAGGAAGGGTCGTCCAAGCCCTTAAGAAGTGAGCTCAATTCCTGAGTTGGTCACAATGCTGGGGAGGCATCTTCATAGTCGAGTAAAGCATTTTGTAAGTAGTTATCACTCTGCTTGTGGATCATGGGTTAGCAGTCTTGTCTGCCATCGACTTATGGATAATCCCAACCTAAAAATCTTCACCAAAAGAGAGAGATTCCTATAGTCAGACAATGTCAATTGTTGGGGAGATTTATTATTTCAACCTTTTAATTCATTCTCTTGTCTCTTTTCTTCAGAAGTCTATGGTATTGGTGCCTTTTAATCGGCTTGTTTCGTTATAATGATAGCACTAGGAGATCCTTTATGGGGTTTGACTTGCTCGGTAAGACTTTTAAGACCTTCAATAATTTCAACTGACCTCTAATTTCTTTACCTTCTTCAACCAAATAAGCATCTGACTCGCTACAAGCACTATATATGCATACATCTTCTTGTTTTCTTTCAGTTTCACCGTTCTATACGTTAGTCTTTCACCATGGGGCTAGCCAATTAATTAGCGATTTAAAATGTTTTTATAATCAACTCTAAATTCTCTAACATACCATCTTCAATCTGTATTTTTCCATGCCATCAAACTTCCTAAAAAACAATACTCTATATATGCTAATGATCATATACTCCTCTAATTTTACTTATAAGTCACTTTCAACATAATTTATATTGATCTGGGGAAATTAAACTGTATTAATTATACCTTAAAATTCAACAACAATCTTCTAACTTCCCCCTATTTAATATACATCATATCCATAAGATCATGATCAACATAATACTATATAAAAGATAAAATTGTACATTGATATGAAAAACTTAGTGATGTAACTTAAACATGACAAGAAAATTCATTCTCAATTTTTAATATAAATAGAACTAGAGGTTAGCAAGTTTCTTCCATAACTCATGGGCAATTATCTCTGTGGCAACATCATGCGAGATGCCAAGTTTTATCAGGTTTATTTGGATTAGCGATATAAGTTACTTTTTCAACGTAATTTATAATATATGAGATGAATATATAGAAGAAATTTTATCTAAACTAACGTAGACATGTTCTTTTGAATGTTATTGAAAACAGGGTCTACATAGCTTGGCTTCGCATTTGTTTCCCACATTGCATCATATCAATACACACGCAAACCGTGTTAATGATAATTCAAACATTAATTGACCTTGTTACATCACCTAATAGAAAGATTGAGCTCTAATAAAAAATCATGTATTATAAAAATCAGATGGGGAGATCAGGATATATACCAAAAATAGATAGGATGAGAATTTAACCTACACATGAAATTGGGCCTTTAGAAGAAAAAAAAGGCACCAACACATGAAATATTAAAGTAAAAACAAAAAAAATCATTTAAAATATGTTATATTTTCCATCAAGAATAGAGTGGCGCATAACTTGTAAGAAATGTAAAATTAATCATCGCCGAAATGTAAAATTAATCATCGCCGAAACATCACAGTGTGTATTATAAAATGTAACCATAAATAATCCTTTCGTTAACTGATCACATTACTTTTTATCATTTGGTAATATTAACAATAATTACACGAAGATGCAAAAAAAAGAAATTACACAAAAAATTGTGATTAAGATATTTTAAAAATGAATTAAATAAGTATTGAGGGTCATAAATAACAAAAGCCACTAAACCCATCCTTTCGATCTTCATCAATTGACCACCGAAGAAAACGAATTTCAGAAATCAGAAGCTGTCACAATATGAATTAATTAAGGCTTGTCGTGAGATTAAAGGGTTAAAAATCCACCAAACTTCTATGACTTTTTATAAACCGTAAATCCTACCATTTTTTTCCGTTTGTAGGTACTGGGTTTGCCTCCATCTTTTTCAAGATCGAAGTCAATCCTTGTACCAGTAATTTACACCTACTTTGCCTCCCCCCCCAAAAAAAACCACTCTAAATCCAATGATAAAAACAAATAAAATTAAACATGTTCATATTTATATATATTTTCTGAAAGAACTTCTAGAGAATACCGTATAAATTTGTGAAAGGAAATAGGGCCAACAAAAGCATCCGACATATAAATATTGTATATCATATAATATAAAAATGTATATAATTCATTAGTCAATGAATAGCAGTACTGCAGTAGCCAGTATTTTAAGGATCGGATCGGATCGAGCAATTTCACTAGTTGGATCTAATAAATCGTTTGATTTCATGCTATGAATAAAGATAATTCTTTTTGGATATATATATTTTTTGATTTGGGTCTTCTGTTTTGGATAATTTTGAATCGTTTTTTGAGCTAGAGACCGAAGTTGAACCGCGAATCTCAACGATTTTATCAAGAGGACTAGTCTTTTTCTACCATAATAAAAAACTCCTTATCCTTTTTCAGAAAAGGATATGCTCCTCTTTTTCTCATGTTTCGTTTTCCCTATTGATTGGTTCTCAAATCATTCATTTATTATTAATTTGATGATGAGTGTTTTAAATTTTTTTTTAACATCATTAATACGCCTTCTACAATTTTGGAACATTATGCCACAATTTATAGGATATTTATTATAAGGTTCTAAAGAAGGAAGTTATTTATGAAAATATCCTAAGAGGTTATTAATGACAAAACGAGAAGCACCATTGATAAGTGGAGCAGCTACTATTAACAATTCCTGAGACCTTTTCATAAATGACTTCATTCCTTATGACCTTACAAAAAATCTTCTTTGATTTTACTCCAGCATTCGATGGAGAGTTGAATTTTATGAACTTTGCAAGATATGTAAATACATGAGAATTACGAAACCTGTTTCAGTGCTTATCATGGCAATGAAAATTACTAAGAGATATTCATTACGATAATATTTATGAAGTCTAAATAAAATTTTAACTGTTTAGATTTAAGATTATCAGCTAATGATTTTTAAATAAAAAAATCATCTTTTGAAAATGGTTCCTGATAGTTACTAAGACGATCAATTTTCGGAAAAAGAGATGTAGATATTGGTTCCCATTATTGGCATCAATTTTTTTGGGGGGGGGGAAGAGCTAGCGTAGAGTTAATCTGTTAGCATAATAATTTAGACTTAAAACTAATCATAATGAATCACCATCCTTGACAGTTGAAACGCAAATAATGAAACCCATGACATATAAAACGCATTCATGCGAATAATTAATGACAAGATGTACGAGACAGAACTTTTCCTCTTACAATTTATGTGTAAATATTAAATCCTGATCTGTCTAGCTATTTTTATGTACACTGGATACGCACACATATATAAAATCACATGCATACCTCAACCTCTAAATTATTCAAAATGGTTGCTAGATGAGCAATGGAAGGCCTACATTCCCTAGAATTACCCACACAAGCCAAAGCAACTTTAGCTAATCTCACAAGTGGCTTCAAATCTGAAGGAATCACCAATCTTGGATCCAACACTTCATCATATCTCTTTCCTTTTATTAGTGGCACTGCCCATTTCACTATCAACCCTTCTTCGCACCTCCTTCCGCTCAAAACCTCTAACAAAACCACACCTAATCCGTACACATCACTTTCCTTACAAGCTCCACCAGATTTTTCGTTCCAGTACTCTTCATCCACGTACCCCACTATCCCTCTCTTCTCTTTCGCCGGAGCCAGAAAGTTCAGTCCATAGTCGGAGATTCTCGCGCAGAAGTTGACGTCGATGAGGATGTTCGACGACTTGATGCAGCCATGAACTATGGTTGGTGAAACCACTTCGTGAAGATATTGAAGCCCTCTTGCTGTTCCAGCTGCGATTCTTAATCTCTTTGTCCAATCTAAAAGAGAAGCCCCACTTGGGTTTTGATGCAGATAGAAGTCGAGGCTTACCATTCTCACGAATTCGCTCACTATGATTCTCTCGCCGGCGGCTTCTGAGAAACCAATGATTGGAACTATATTTGCGTGTTGGGCAGATGAGAGCCATTTCATCACTGAGGAGAATCCAAATCCTGCGTTGCTCAAAACAAGCCATGGGTGGATCCTTTTGACTGCTACAAGTTCTTCTTTGTCAAGTAAGCCTGCGTATACGGTTCCGAGTCGACCCTTGCCGACGAACCTCAGGTGGTTGAAGCCGTCGGTGGCGGCGTCGATGCAGGCTAATGGGTATGAACGAGCACATATTTTCACAGGGAGTGTTTCTTCGGATTCTACTGGTTTCTTTTTGCAGGCGAGGAAGAGGACTATGCCGAGGACGACGAGGGATATTGATAGTCCAACCATGATCAAATCATAGGCAATATGGTTAGGAATAAGATGGCTCATCTCAGTTAAGTGTTGTAGAAGAAAATGGAGAGAGATAGAAAGAGAAGAGGATGGGAGAGAGGGGAGGAGGGAGATAGAGTGGGTTTGTCAGAAATGGCGTGGAAAATTGGAATATATATATATATATGAGGGTTAACAAAGTTGGTGAGAGATCAAGGCTTTGAAGACAAAACGGAACATCTCAGTGTTTGATCAGATGGGAAGATTGGTGAGAATGCTGAAAAGTTTACAATTTGATTTAGTTAAGGTGGTTCATATACGGGTGGCCGTCCTCAGCTCCCTCTGTTTTTAACATAAGAATGTGTTTTTCTTTCTCTGACAAGCTGTGGTTTTCACATTGATATCTATATCCATATTTAAAAGATTTCGCATGAACTCGTCAATATTAACCACAGAAATCTGAAAGATAATTGATTCCACTTAAAATAATAATAATGCCATTCATATGTGTGTGCATTGTCTACGTATGATTGATTTGAGGTGGTTATATAGAAAATTGGCATCCTTAGGATTTTGGTCGGGCATATATACAAAACTAGGAATCTTCTGCCACATTGATGTTCCTTAATTTCTGCAAGAAGAATATATGATAATGGAAAGGGAATCCAAGTTACATCAAAGTACAAGGAAGGTGATAGCTGTGTTGTGATAATCTTGAAGAATATATGTGCAGGTTTGGTGCATCCACTACGTGAGATGAAGACATAATATTTGTTATAATATAATCTTAAAGTTTTGGTGCAAAAGCATATTTGGTTACAACAAACACCAATAGTTAATGTTCGTGTCCGTGATAAGTTGATCGTCACACGTTTCTGCTGATAAGTTGGCTTTGTTTGCATGTGAGTACATAGATTATATGTTTACTAAAGTGTGTTTCCCATCACTCCAAAGTATTGCTCCCATTATTGTCATGTTCAAACCATGCTTTCTTTCTTGGGTTAGAGTAATCCCCTTCCAAATTTAAAGTGCATTAAAGGGTATACACCCAACAAACTTCTGTAGGGTCAAACTTTCAACCTTTTTTTTAAAAAAAAAATCTGGATAGATGTGTGATTTAAGTATATGCATCCTCCTACATGCATGAGTCAATCCAATTTCAAACGCCGTTAAACACTAAATATGTCAATATCTTCTAGAAAGAATTTGAACATTGATTTGTTATATTGTTAGTAACTAACTTGTTCTACTAGAGATAACCATGTTGGTGTTGGAACATTAAATTGTTTTTTGTTGTACAAAAACATTTAAATGAGTTGGGTTCTTGGGCTCACTAGAGACATGACATGCTTTCAGCTTTAGAGAGCACTTATAGAGATATTTACAGATTGACCATCAACAAGATCCTCAAATTAGTAATGAAATTTGAACTCACGATCATATAATTTGTGAACCAATTCTTTATTAACTAGACCTAAATTGTTTGTAAACCATAAATTGGGCCCGTTTGAGATCGCGATGGAAAAATACTTTTACGTAAATCGAGATAAATATGTGAAAGAGATTATCTCATTTTACAGAAAAACACTGTTGAACATGCATTTGGGTAAACCATAAATTGACTGTACGAAGAGGATCTGCGAGTATGTGAATGTTGTGGTGATTGGCCCAAATAGTTTCTCATATCATCCACTGACCATAACTTTCTTCTATTGGACACATGATGGTTAGCCCAAAACCCTACTTCGGTTTTAACGCCGATTGAACCCATTATTTTTCTGGTGGCTCATTTGGGCCTTAAGGTGAAAAAGACCCATAATGGAGGATGTGAGCAATCGCCATTCGCTATAAATGATCCACTTGAAACGTATCTTTGTAACGTGACGATTTTACATATCCACAATTCTTTTATTTCACCAACGGTTGATTGGATCAAGTGGTAAGCGACTTATTCCAACTTAAGCAAGGTCTCGAGTTCGAGCCTTGTGAATGCAACAGCCACTGTTGGGAGACATTTCCACCTTTCCCAGGTGCGTGACTTGGGTCGAGTCCGGATTAGTCGTGGCGAAGCTCCGGAGACCGGGCGGGTAATCAAAAAAAAATTCTTTTATTCCGCTAAACCGTGTTCGAGTGTTACTTTATTCTTTTAAGACTCGTATGAGGTTGCGAGGTCACCAACCCAGAGTATCAATTCAATTATATAAATTAACCTGGCTGCAATTTGAAGATGACATCCGTCTAACACCCAGACCCAATATTATACTTCATCCCATCCTAAATACATCCATTTAGTCTCTCAAATTTACTATATTTACCCCAAATTATCCATATTAATTACATATATTAAGGATTTTCACCCATAATGCACAAGATTAAGTGTTTTTTTAAAAAAATTATTTTTACAAATAACTAACTTAACTAATTTTTTTATTATTAATAAATTAGTTATCTAGTTTTTATATTAAACATAAAAGAAAGTATAGATTATTTTTTACTAAACACGGATAGCTTTTTATTCGAGACAAATCGAAGGGATGCACTATCATGTACTAGATGTGGGCTCTTCTCTCAGAGCCATTTGAACCTTGGTTTTTTTTTTTTGACCTGAAATTTGAACCTTGGTTGAAAGATCAATCCTTTCTAATATATCCAACCTGGTTGGTTGGTAGGAGAAAGTATAGCCGTTTCAAACAAGCTGTGATATGCTGAGCAAGCATTGAGTTTTGTGTGAATTGTAGAAGTTATAATGGTTCAGAGATAAAATTAAAATTTCTCAATGTAATTATTCCGGTGCGGGTGAAGCGACCAGCAAAGAGGAAAGTGAGTAACAAGAGTTGCTCAATACGCTGTATAGGTTCACTGAGCCAGCCTCATAAATGTTAGAGGCAGAATATTATATGGTGGTTGTTATGGTAAGAGCCATAAATTGAGCACAAGTAGAAGAGGGTTCATTCAAAAGCGGCAAAATGTTTGGATTGGAATGGTAATAATAGTCATAGTCCTTTTCCCAAAGGATACACATAACACCTGACCATCATTATATCCACTGCACAGAGCAGCACCATAAGTGGATGAAACTCTCCCAAACCCGTAAATATGAATGAGACACAACACACAAACTGGTACCACCTAACAACCCTCATTAATTTCTTATGCACACATCACGCCTAGCTGTTCCCAACCCACACCTGAGACTGGCTTTTATTATTTGCAGGCAGGTTTCCACAGTACAGTACTGCAACTATCTACCCTTCATTCACCAGAAATCCAAGTCGTTTTATTTTTTAACAGGTTGTAGATTTACCAAAATTCAAATTTTTAAGAGGTGTTGTTACATGTGGAATTGTACAACAAGCAAGGTTAATAATTTGGCACAAGACAATCATTGAAATTTACAGTGGTGAGTTTTGCCCCTTGGAAAAGCCACTGATTTTTTGTTTTTACAAATCTTTACACCTAATCCAATCCTCTGAATGAAATAACTAATCTTTAAGCAGTGGAAAGTGGAGACCTTTTCTTTGTCTGAGTTAGATGTAGTAATCCAAACGATCCATTTCAATCGGTTGAAGAAGGCCATCTGATATTATATCCCCCTTTCTTCCAACTTCTCTGGATTATAGTTGACTTTCTCTAGTGAATTAGGAAGAAGTGGAAGAATTAGGCTACACTTCCATGATCTGAAGCATCATCACAGTAATAAGGTGACAACTTGCCATCTTTCTTAATAGCCTTGCTTTGGTTCTCTGAGCCCATCTCTTGCAGCATCTTCACCACTCTTCTCATGGCCGGGCGGTTGATCGGAAGAGAACTGGTGCACATGAGGCCAATGTCAAGAACCCTACATATGTCATCTTTGTAACAAGAATCCAGCCCCGAATCGATCACATGCTCCACTCCTTTCTGGTCCAAGGTGGTGTAAACCCACCTCACCAGATCCTTTTCCCCGAACTCCGGCTCAACCGGTCGCCTTCCGGTCACCAACTCAAGTATCACCACGCCAAAGC
>JANTPZ010090853.1:0-22079 GCA_025593235.1 Vachellia pachyceras | reverse complement strand
TTGGCCACCTACATTAATGGTGACTATGTTGGAGTCAGATTTAGGAAGAGGATATTCATAGGAATCAGAAGCTGAAGCAGGCGGCATATTCGTGGATGGGCAAGTGCTACACGATCTTCCAATCTCTTTATCTTTGGGATCTAAAGAGATTGGAGAAACTCAGACGAAGATGCAAAGGCCCTTGGATTGCAAGCAGCTAAAGTACTTATCTGACGTATAGGTTCCGCTCGTAATGAATCAGAATGTACTGCACGAGTGAAGGTCTTTGTTGGCGTCGCGAGTCGGATCTTAAGAATCTAGAAGGTCTCGTCCAGAATGGGGGTTGGTTGTCACAATAATTTTTTTGGGAGATTTACTATTTGATCCCATATAGTGAAGATATTTAGTAAATGGTCCCAAAATTTAAAATATTTAAAAAATGGTCCCATTTGTCAATGCAGGGCATGGGGTTGTCACTTGACAACCCCTGACAACATCATGTGCTGTATTGACAACAACTCGTGTTGTCAATGGGACCATTTTTTAAATATTTTAAATTTTGGGACCATTTGATAAATAAGTCCCTTATGTGGGATCAAACAGTAAATTTTCCTAATTTTTTTGATACATAGGTTGTCACAATAATTGTTTCCTCGTCCTCCTCCTTTTTTATTGGGTTAGCCCTCCAGATTGGACCAAATTCTTTTTTTTGGGGGGGGGGGGACTGGGAATAATGAGTATTTGGAATAGATTTATTCAAAAATAATATTGATAATTAAAATGTCTTGATAATTATTAAGGAAGAAGAGGGTTTATATTGGCTTATGACACTCATTATTTTTCTCAAAAGCTAATTTCGCTATTATCATGAAAAATCACAAATTTGGTCTTTGATAATGGTTCTAGCATAATAATCATGGCAAGTATACCCAATTTGAAAGTATGGTTCTAGCATAATAAATGTGGTCTTTGAAAGTATGGTTCTAGGCTTCTAGCATAATCATCATAAATTTGGTCTTTGAAAGTATGGTTCTATATCATACAAAATATGGAAAATGGGAGCCTCCAAACTGTCTTCTTCTGCCCAATTTGAAAGTATGGTTCTAGCATAATAAATTTGGTCTTAGAAAGTATGGTTCTAGCATAATCATCATAAATTTGGTCTTTGAAAGTATGGTTCCTCTTCTTCTTTGTCCCGGAACCACCTCCAAAATACTTTTGATAGTGCCAATTACCAAAAGGGTCAGTTCCCCCTCACTTTGAAAAAAAAAAAAGCTACAGACAACTCAAATGTTTTTCTCATACATCACAATAAGTAAAACCAAACAAGCTAAGTAGAATCCATGGCTCTAGGGTGGTGCTCAGCGTTGATGGTGCCAATTACCGGAAGGGTCAGTTCCCCCTCACTTTGGGAAAAAAAAATTAGTTACAGACAACTATCAAATGTTTATCTCATACATCACAATAAGTAAAACAAAACAAGCTAAGTAGAATCGATGGCTCAGCTGGATTACAATGCAGATCCCTAGGGTGGTGCTCAGCGCCGGTCGGGCAACATGCATACCACTATTTGTAGCGTATTTTGTGCAAAACCATCATATATCGAAATTCATAAAAGGAAAATCCCATTTACATGAACTTGCTATGTAGTTTCCCTAAGGGGGAAAAAGGAGCTTTTTTTCACCAAAAAAGCAAAAAGGAGCTTTGAAAAGGAAAAGGGGGGCGATCCTCCTCTGAAGCATCTCCAAATCCCAAAACGGCAAAAGGTTCAGATCATAGATTGAAGATTCATTAACTGATCTGAAAAACTGAAACAGCACGAGGCCGGAAATCAATGTGGGACTCAGTCCCTCGAGACAGATATGTATCACTAGAAGAAACCGTCAACACCTCTGTACTGAGTCTGAATCTTTGCAAAATGTGCGGTACTATGGAAGTCCCACGCTTGATGGATCTGGTGGGTATGTACATTATAATAACGACTAACATGGAGTAATAGTAATGCTTAATGCGAAACCTACAAGCATGGTATAGTTGCCAATGTCCAAATCCTCGTAGACTTTGTTCCAATCCATCCAATCACTGATAGCTCTGCCACGAGCAAGAAGGAAACCCAGATACATACATTCGTTGCTCACATGTCAAAGTCAAAATCATCATGATTATCTATTATCATTATTTATAATCACTGTCACTCTGTCGATTATAATACAATGTGGAGAGGATAAGCATTTCTGCTAACCCAAATCAGGAAACAACTGTGTCTGAACTAGCAGGATTCATCTGAAACTATCTTACCTTTTCAGGGGCCACCACCAGGTTCAAAAAAAGAGCCCCATCACGCGTGTTAGACCTGCCAGCTAAAAGAAATTAGTCGCCTATGATTCATCTTAGTAGGAGTTGGCTGCGGCCAAGCAGCAGGGTAGCGGAACTAAAACAGTATGCCAGATCTAATATGTGAGTTCTTATTGGTTAGCTCACACCAGGTTGGATCATTGGGAAGAAAGACCAATTCTTGGAGGGTTCTTCCTCCTTTCCCATAACTTTCTCATTAGCCCACCAATCTGCGACTACACTGGGTGCATGAGAATCCCCTCCATCTGCATTGTCAAAATTGAATTCCTTGGCAGAAGAAAGGGTTGAGGACGGAGGATTCTCATTAACCATGTCCTCATCTCCATTCTCTGTGATTTTCTCCTGTGCATCATTAGCTGTTTCAGCAACAAGAACTTTGCCATCACTCCCAGTTTCTCTTGAATTCTCATCTTTCTCTTCTCTTGCTGCATCATTTTTCGAATTTGGTACCGCTCTAGCTAATACCACTTGTTTGTTCTCCAAGCATTTCAATAATTCTTGGGCGGCTAATTCAAATGAGACTCTATGGTTTACATTCAGACGATTATTGCTTCGATTTGGGATACCTGGGGACATTTTCTTCTCAGAAACCCAACGTTGTGCAAGGAAACCATCTTGAGTTGTTGACCTCGCAGCATCTGGGGTTAGAGATCCAGAACCCTGATATGACCTCTGGTTTTCAGAAGTGGAAAATTTATCAAAATTTAGAAGCTTTGGATTGTCTCCTCTCTGTAAGTCGAGGATATGCGTGCCAGCTGCAGTAAATTCAGAATCAGGGAAAGGGGATGAGGTTCCAGAAGCTGAGATGGCGGATCTTGGAGATATCAGTTGACCAATTGGGCTACCAGGATGAAGCTGATAAGAGTGGAAGTCATAGTTGGATATTTGGAATTTCTGAAAAGTCTCACCATTCCTGAGGTTAGGGTCAAGCAACTGAGCAAATGGCACCTCCGGCGAAGAAGGCGTAGTTAAGTGGATAGACTCAGGAGGTGGAGTCAAAGGAGCAGTTGATGGTTCAGTAGTGAAGGTGGAGAAAACAGGAGGTGAAACTAATTGGGTTTCATGGGCATAAGGACCAATTGCAAATATGGAGGCAGGGCCACTTGGTGAGTACATACTAGCAGATACAGGAGTGAATGATACTGTACCAACTGGTGACTGCATTGTGGAAGGAGGTTCTGATTGAAGGAAAGATGCAGGAGATGAAGGAGGGGCAACGAAGGGAAGTGCTACACTGGTTGGTAGGGTAGAATTTACAGCTGTAGTAGCAGGAGCACCACCACCACTGGCAGCAGTAGGAGGTGTTGTTTCAGGAACAAGGGCAGCATGTCCAATTCGCTTTCGGTTTTTTGAAAATCCAAAACACAGAGATAAGCTCAGGCAGCTTCCCCATCTTTTCTTCTGAAGGGAAACAAATACCGAGTTAGTAAAGACTATCACACAATTTTTACAGATAGATACAAACCATATGGACTTAATAGCTTCAGATCATATTTCAAGTATTTTAACATACAGCGATGGTATGATAGGATGAAGAAGTAGCAAACATATACAGGTGGGAAAAAACCATTTATACAGGAAAAAGGATCACCTATTCTTGCAAGTGCCATTCATTGCTTGTAGAACCAGGGATAGAATTGAAGGTAAGAAAAAGTAAGAAGTAAAGGACTGTGCCTCTTCATGGATGGACAAAGAAGCTATTATCCAGTATCTAAGACCACATTGATCACAATCTCCCGTTCCTTCCTCACTTGGTAGTTACCATACCAGTTCCAATACTTCAAAATTTGGTATTCATTCTTCAGACTATTCACAAGTGAGACTGTCGGATCTCATAAAGGCCTATAATCGCAGAATATGTGGATATATTTTCATGTTCATTAAAAACTAAATTAGTTTCAACTTTCATCTAACGAAATACAGCAAATCTCATGCCCAATAAAAGCCCACTAGTTTACTAACGCGGAGCAAACAGTGCAAAATTTCACGCAGGTGACTCTGTCTTCAATCTTCACCAGAGATAAACTCGAAAACATTTTTCTTTAAAAAAAAGATCTATGTCCACTTTATGAATATCAGCGAAAAGTGAATAATGGCAGATAAAAGCAAAAGGAGCGTGAGAACCGATGAGTTCCGATGCCACACGCTTTTTCATTTGAGGAGCCAGAGACGAGATGATGCGCGACATTCTCACACATTGGTTAGTTATGCATCTTTCAGGAACTAGCTTACTTTTGAAAAGTAAAGTTAAGAACTTTTATCATTCCTCAGGCCACAGCTCCCCCAAAAACAAATCAAGAAAAAGAAAACAAAAAAAAAGGCCTCTTCTTTTCGGAAAAGAGATTGAAAAGTGGGAGCTCAACCTCCAACCAAATACTAATAGTCTAGTAATACCGCGTCCAGAATCAAACTCGGTATTACCCAAAAAAAAAAAGAGTAAGGCAATAGAACAAACAGGTCGTAAACATGTAAATGATCAGTCATAACCTTGGGGTATGGTCGTGCCGAGGGAAATAAAATAACAAATCCCGGTAAGCTAAGCAGGAAAGTAAAAAAGAGACGAGATTAAACCTGTACAGACGGTCGATGAAGGCGATTATCGGCGGCGGCGATCGCAGTTGCAGCAGCGTTGATAGTGTCAAAAGTATTGTTAACGGGACGGTGATCCCCGTTACCGCGTCTCATGTCGGCCAGCTAATTTCTCGTCAGCTTGGAACGATCAAAATCCCAGAACAAAACAGAAGAAACCAAATCCAAACAGAAAAATAAGAAGGACGAGGTTGGAAGGCGTGAATTGGAGAGCAATGAAGTGAAGGAGGAGGATTCGGTGAGGGGGAGAGAAATGGGAATGAAGTGAAGAGAGTAAATATTTGAGGGAGAGAGTCTGAAGAGAAGGAGGGCGTGGAGGTCAAACACGGCGAAGACTTGAGAGGGTCATCATGTGATTAATCAAAGAGTGGTAGTCTGGTAGAGAGGCTTGGGGTGATATTTGAGGTGAGGTTATGTTCGTGTTAACTTAATTAAGTGCCTGTTTGGTAAACGTTCCAAATGGTTTTGCAATTCTATAATTACTTCTTTTAAAATATATTCTGAATAAAAAGTTATTTTTTACAAAATATATTTATTCGAGGATAACTACTTTCAAATAAGTATGTAAATCAAAATAAAAAAACATATCAAAATTTATAAAAAAACATTTTAAAAATTTCTTTCTACCAAACATTTCCAAACGAGTGCTAAACAGTGATTAAAGAATGAGGGAAGATGGTGAGATATGACGTGAGTGCCCTCGAGGGGAGGGAAGGTGATGACGTGGAGGGGGTGAGGTGGGGGGAGAACGGAACAAGGGAGGGTGCACGTGTGCGTAGGCGGACGATGGCGTTGTCGAGGGGCTTTCGTGTTCCGATGTGGGGCCCATCCCCCATCCCCCTTTCACCTGCCTCCACCTTAACTTGCACGGATTCTCATTCTTCATTCCTCCCCCCTTCACCCTAACAAACTAATAAACCTAAATTAATCATGTGAGATCATTTTTTTTAAATGATTACCCGATCTCTGAAAAATATTTTTTTTGAATTCAATATATTATATCAATTATTGTACCCGTTTGGGAATATGATAAATAAATACTTTTACGTAAATCGAAATAATATATGAAGGAGATTATCTCATTTTGTGAAAAAATACTGTTGAATGTGCGTTTGGCTTTTTTTTTTAACGCTTCGTTAAACAAGCCTATTATATACCTCCTTCATTAAAAAAAATAAAAGAGAAGGCAGCTAAAAACCCATTCCACTTAAATTCACACATATCCCCCAATCATAAGAAATTATTTCACTTCGTTGGGGTTGATAGAGAGAGATTCTTTTATTGCAATCTTAGGATTTTAAACACATAATTACATGACTTTTTATTGGTTAATTACGTTACTAAAAGTCTAACAAACAGAGACATCACTGATAACGTGTATCTGTATATAAGTAAATTGAAAAATAATTAGACCTAATGGCCTCTAGCTAATTTAAGATAAGCCTTGCCTCTAACTAATGACTTATGAATGATTTTTTGTAATTTATTAACGATTTATGGTGATTAATTAGTTGTTTTCATAGAATCAGTAAATAATCAATTGTTCATGTATGATATATAGGGTCCGTTTGGGAATGCGGTAGAGATGTACTTTTACGCAAGTAAAAGTAAATATATGAAGGAGATTATCTCATTTTGCGAAAAAATATTGTTGAATGTGCTTTTTAAAAGTAAATAAACTTTTTCAAAGTACATAGTACGATTGAAGGCACCCCATTAAAGAAAATATTCATGCACCAAGTTAAGTTTTAGTCGATGGCAAAAAAAAAAAATTCAGTCTGTGGTCTTTCTCTTTAAGTCATCACCCTCACCCGCATGCTTATTCTCATATATTACTACTACTGCGATTAAGCGATAATATTAATAATTCTCCTTCCCTCTTCATATGTTTGGCAAATCTTTATACCAACCGTACAAGTAATTCAATATAAAAAGTATATTGAAATAATGTAAAAGTATCTTAAAATTCATAAATTCTTCTCGGATTCCGTAACTCATTTCTCCTAACGGATTTCCAAAAACATGCTAAGTGCATATCACAAAAGATCATCATCGCTAATCCATATGTTCCATCCCGTCCTTTTTCATAAAAGAATTTATTAAGCTGATTTACAAGAACATAACCTCTTATATGGAGTATTTATTAACTTTTTTTCCCTCTTAAATGATGTCTATTATTACACCAACCAAATATTAAATGAGGGTATTTCTTAAAAAATTGTTTTCAACCTATTTATCAATCTAGCTAATTTTAAATTTATTTTTTAATTATTAAAAATTAGTTATTTGTTTCTTGTCAATAAGATAAAAGGATTAAAGATCCTTAAATTTAAGGTATAAACCATTCCATTTATAGCATCAAGTCTGGGTTGGGTTTGATCTATAAGTTACTTTAATTAATTCATAGAAATAAAAAAATAACAAATAACTCAAATTAAAACTGGTGGGAGCCTATGTTGCGGAAGACATGGAGTATAAATCTATAATAATAGAGTTGGGTCAATAATAAAGGCTTTAAATGATAAAAAGTTTTCACTTTTTATTTTTTTTTACAGTCAAATTTACCTGCGAATATCATCACTGAGGTAATTATATATATATTTTAATAATTAATCATCATCCGGCTAGAAATGCACTGAGAATTTGGTTGAACTACAAGATTAAGAAGAAAAAAACAAGCATGAAAATTGAAAAGATTAATTATTTAAATGATTTGGAACCCAGATAGCAATGAATAAGATGCTCCCATAACGCAGTTTTTTTAGACTTTCTTCTTCTTCATCTTCTTCTTCTTTGTGCTGTGAACTGCTTAGGGTCTGTTTATATATATATATATATATGGCCACCTGTCATGTTTCACGCCTTGCCCTGTGTTACATTGGTATATTTTCCAGTTATACTTCGCTTTCATGTTATCTTAAAAGAACAATCATATCAAAAATCATTGTATTACAATAATAATGATACTGATAAAACTTGAGAATGAATCCGCTTGTTTGGTGGAGTAGTTGAAAAAATCAAACGCACGTTCAATAATATTTTTTCGTAAAACGAGATAATCTCCTTCACATATTTACCTCAACTTATATAAAAGTACTTCTTTATCCCTTGCCAAGCAAAGATGTAATAAACATGATCTGTTTATGAATAGCTCACCTAAACTCTGAGAAAAGGCGATGGCGGCCTTAAAAAATCAGATCAATAGTAAACCTACCTATTTTTTTTTAAATCTGTACGGCAAAACCAATTAGATTGTAATAATATAAAATGTAACACACATGCACACACAGATATATATATATATATATATATCTGTCAAGTGTTTAAGGTCAAGAAGCTTTTGTGAGAAAACTGGTAGTATTATAGAAAACGGTGGGCTCTCTGAGATTGAGCCCTGTGGAAAAAGCAAGATAAGATATAATGTCTTAATTGATTTACTAATAATTATGATTATAGCTTTGGCTTCCCAAAAGGCAATCCTCCTTTTCCAATTATTACTTCCCATATGCGCAAAAAAAAACCCTATTTTTTCCTATAATACTATATATGAAATAGCCCAACTTTTCTATCAATAACTGGACACAACACATCGTAATAAACTCGTCTTGTAATGAGGAAAATCTGCTTAATTAATAATTAGTCACAAGTAATAATCGATCAAGATCACCACGATGGTGTGTGTGTGTGTGTATATGAAATTAAAATTTAAACTTGTTTAAGCATTTGTATTTAACTCATCTAGGAAAAAGAAGAGTTCATTAATGATCCACTAAGTAATTTACATTATAAAATCGAAAAACTTATTTATATTTGAAATTAGATGGAATATTTATAAAACTGATATAGATCAGAGGGGTAGGAACCACAAAACTTTTAGAAGCAGTCAAAACCTTTTTTAATTAAATTTTTCGTCTTGCTTCATTTTTGGGGCAACTGGAAATGACAATTAGGCTGAAGACTTTTAGGCCACAAAGGATATATATATATATATATATATATAATGAAGATGCGATAGGACACACACACACACATATACATACATACAGATATTTGTGTGTTGGGGCACACTTTGTTTTGTGATTGGACACAGTTCAAAGTAGCAACCCACAAATTAAAGTAAAATAAAAATGGATGCCTTGTGTTGCTTCACTACCTTTTTGTTTGACTTTTGTGAGGATGCAAACAAAGGGATTAGAAAAAAGATGGCTTTCACGGCCCCCCCTCCACGAGCACAAATACTGCTTTTTAATATATATATATATTATATCACTACTTGGGAATCATATGTATGCATAGTAATGTCAACCTGGTTAGCTAAGCAAACTCTTCATTATTGAGCCATTGATGCTCTTAGCCTAAGGGGTCAACCAACTATGAAAACTAAGAGGAGAGCTGAAAGTTACGTGTTTGTATAATTGAAAAGATAAAGGACCTGTTTGGATATGATTAGCTGTAGAAGCTCCATTTCTAATGTGATTTATAGTTCATTGAGTGAATACATAAGAGAAACTTTATCTCAGACTTGCATGAACACGATTTTGTAACAATATAGCAAACATGCTCAAAATAATTCATTACGTGTGTATGTAACTGTTGTAAGTCTCAGATTAAAGAGTCGTCTCATGAGTATGACGTGGTTTTGCAAGTTCTTGAGTCAGATTGTTTGGATATACCAGTAACAAGGCTACATATTGATATTAATTAAGTGAAGTATTGTAAGGTGAAACCGTTGGAGAAGTTGACACCTTGTTCCCCACATGTTAGTCTTTTTTTTATGGACTTTTTCTTTAAACTTGTATTGATAATCGAAACCAACTTCATGCATATGCTTGAAGAACTGAGATATGGTAAACTCGATCTCAGGTGTTGCGTTTGAAAATTTTGTTAGGCATGCATTATTTTGCCTGTCTTTTCTTCTTTATTACATACTTAAAAAGGATTTTAGATGGGTGAAGTTTAAGAATGGCAGTGAATAGTAGATCATTATTAGCTCATGTTTTCAGATTTTAAAACAAATTATTGCTATTGATTACTGAAAGGTATATTAAAAAAGGAATTCAAATAAAGTATCAAATATGAAGTAATAAAGGAGGTATAGGGACACATAGCGATTTAATTAAACTGTAGGAATGATACTTAGAGTTAGGTTGTTTGACTTGAACTCTTAGGTTAGGGTGTGAGCATAAGCTGTAGCCACCCCTGATTTAACAGTAATATTCTGTTTTTTTCCCCTTAATTTTGAAAAAAAGATAAAGTGATTATCTGTTGCTGCATGTGACTGACCTTAACACTTGACAGACAAGCACACAATATTTTTCCTTCAAAAAGTTCAAATAACGACACAAGACATTTAGAATTTGTCAATGGATCATATGAAGCTATGCTCATGCTCTTCATCAATTCACGGCTTAAATCAAATGAGATCACCTTCATCCATATTTCTTTCCCGGGGTTAAAATGTAAAAATAGTTACAAGTTTTCTATCAAAGTATGTTTTTCGAACATGCAAAAATGCCCATAACCATTTAACATAGAAGCAAAAATGATAACACCATCAGGTATAATCTAACGCCGTTACTTATACATATGCAAAAACAATATGGAATCACCATAAAAAAAGATGGTGTTATGTTATAATCAACGTTATTTTATATTCAACGACTCTAGTATTTTTGTATATATTTTGAATGTTTATAAGTATTTTTGCATATTCAAAAATCACATGATGGTCAATGTACTTTTAGCAAAAAGTCACAAGTGTTTTTGCATTATCATCCTTCTTTCACTTGACCTTTTATTTTGCTAGGTACAAGTATTATATTATTGATTGAAGATAATAATGTTTGAGAAACTTTAAATACTAAATGCGAACATATCTTTTAATAGAGATTAGAAGATTGATTCATACCGTTTCGAGAAACCGGCTCCTATTGGTATAACCAATCCCATTATTCTCTCATCTTGACTTATTTGCCATGCATGTTCCGATAACTTGAACTGGACCGTACGTGCACGTTGTGGATTCTTGGTTTGATTTTCTTCTCCAACACAGAATCTAAATTTCAAGGTTAAGAAGCACGTTGGAATTTTCATGATTAAAATGAAGGCTTTGGACAAGTTGATGAGGAGTCCAACTTGGTTGGTTGGCCACACGTCCTAGTTTTAAAGGGACTCGTGTTCTGCCTTCTCTACTCTGTCAACCTAACTGTTAGAAAGAGCAAGTTTCAATCCTCATCGCGCAGGCAGGTTTGTAATGTATACATATGATTTCGGATTTAAAATTTTCAACTGATGACTTAAATATGAAATGTTGGTGCCACCACTTACGTTGCTGCTAAACATGAGCTGGAACCAATCGTTTTACAGATTAGGGTATCCTTTCTTGTCCATGAGAGTCACCCCCTCCTCTCTCTCTCTCTCTCTCTCTCTCTCTCTCTCTCTCGGAAAACATTCAATTCAAGCGAATCAAATCCAGTTTTGATATCAGCTATACGAAATATTTCCAACACAAACGTACATACAGCTCGGCTTTATACAGAAGGGTCTTTTATAAGTTTTACACACTTCTTTTAATAAGAAGTATAAGGCTTTTCCTCTTTTCCATTTTGAACAAGGTCCACTTGATGGATTAGGATGGGTGGGGAGACCACCCAATCTTTAATTCCTTGCCCACATATAATGGGACAGTGTCTAATACCTTTAATTATGATCTATGTATATGATATCATTATCCTATTTTGTATACTAAATTTTTGAATAAATTATTAATTAAAAAGTCTCTCTTTACAACTTAAAGAATTTGTTTCAATCTTCCTCTATTTTTATTTTTAGATAACTTCATACTGCTTGATCAACCTCTGTCTAATAGCCTATGAACATTTTCGATGTTGCATTTTAAGATTTTTATGTTCAGACAACAAAAATACTATCATTCTTCGTGAAATTACTAAATGAGAAATAAAAAATAAATTAAACATTAAACAAATTATTTAATAACATGAAGATATCAACACTAATAAAAATATTGGAGTTTCTATAAGATCTTGATTTTTATATTATTTTTTTTTGAAAAAAATTAAGTTAGAATATTGATATGTACTCAATATGCATTCTATACCCAGGTTTACTTTTACCTTTCCAACAAATTTGTATAAAGACAATATTTAAATTTTTTGTACTCGTCCAAACACCTATAATCATATATCTTGTTTCTAAAATATCATCATTAAATTATAAATCCAAGGGCAGAAAAAATATATAATCATATATGATTGAACAACTTGATATAATATCTAATTAAAAATTGATGCAAGTATTGTGGCATGTAAAACATGGATTATGACAGAAGACATGAAAAATAAATTTTCTTGCTGGAGGCACGAGAAAGGCAAAAAATACCACCACATAACTAAAAGGGTTTTTATCATATCAACCACCACTTTATCAAAGGTAAAAACAAAACAAAACAATCCCCAGGAATTGAAATCAGGTACAAGAATCAACATGGAAATAGCTGCACAGCAGGGACCGCAGGTAAGGTGGTAGAGTATGCCCACAAATCACAATGCATTAAAACCGAAATGAAGAAGACAAGTTGGGGGTTTCCCATTTTATGGATGTTTTTATTAAACAGCTAAGCTTTTGGACGCAATCTCATACACATTCTCTGACAGTCCATTAGCTGACACAATCAGCTCAAGCTCGGCCTGCAACACAAAACACCACCAACTTGTAACACAGATGATAACTAGACAGTAGAAATATATAACGTGACTCCATGATTAAACCCTCCCAAAAAAATAGCAGCAAACATACCTTGGCAAGCTTTTGTCTGTCTTCATCATAACGCTTCCATCTAGAGAAGGCCGACACCATTCTTGAAGCAACCTACAATCAAAAGAAAGAAAAGAAACGGACAGATTAAATAAAACCATTCAGCTGAAAATTCAGAGACATTCCATAATTCACAGATGGCTTTCAAATACGGACTTGAGGATTGAGTTTGTCAAGTTGCAGCACAATTTCTCCCAAAAACTTGTAGCCTGATCCATCCTTTGCATGGAAATTCACCGGAGATCCGCAGAAACCTCCAATGAGCGAGTACACTTTGTTTGGATTGCGCAGGTCAAATGCTGGGTGATTCAACAGTTGCTTCACATTCTCAACATTTCCAGGAATGTCAGAAATTGCTTGGAGGGCAAACCATTTATTCACCACCTGGATAGAAAAAGAGAAGCGCAATTTATCATTACCATTAGAAACTCCCATCATGTTTACTTTAAAAATGTAGCTTTGACAAGGAGCATTGGCACAAGTAGCTAAAGAAAGTTTCATTGAGAAAACATGTCTGACTGGTAAATGCAAACAAATTATTGGGTGAGAAACATAAAATACTACGTTTGACAATCTATAGACTATATGCCTCGTAGAAAGTAGGAGGAAAGAAGGAATAGGGTTCTAATAGATGGTGTTAGTCTTCACAAAATGATAGCAGTTCTTACTAATAGACAGATAAAGTTTGATTTTCATCATAAACATATAATTGATAAAATGGTATCAAACATGCATGAGCGCGCTAAAGACAAGGATTATTCCCAGATACAACTAACTTCAGGAGTGGAGACTTACCAAGAAGTCATGCTGCCACTTGCCATAGAAGTCAGCAAGAACATCATCACGAGTTTTACCAGGGTTCTGCGCTATGGCTGCCAAAGCTGCAAATTGTTCGGTCATATTTGTGGCGGTATTATACTCATGCAGCACAAGGTTAGTGATCTCTGGATCCTCCACGCAGGCCAGATAGGCTATAGGAAACATTAAAAAGATTACGGAACTGCTACCCACCAAGCATATGAATGTATGTTTATGTGAAAACAACTTTATATACCAAGAGCAATATTCTTCAAAGCACGTCTAGCCATGTTAGGATGATTGAACACATACTCTTCTGAGCTCCTGTTATCTTTTAGCTGCAAGAAGGTAAAATGATTGTGTGCACGTCAAGAAGACATCGATGAAGAATAAAAGATATTTCATTCAATAATTGTAGGTTCACAGAAAAGGGCATACTGTGCAAAGGAATTCTGCCCTCAATTCACTCGCAAGTTGTTTCTTGATAAAAGTTCGAACAGCATGAACAGCATCAGGATCTGCAACCTCCATCATGTCCATTACTTCTCCCTCACCAGGCAAAGTTATAGCCTTGGCAACAAATTCCTATATAACAAAAAGATTATCATATAGTCCAATCAGTATTTGTATGGTTTGTTATGAATAATGATATCAAAGAAAACGAGCAATCTCAAACATACTTTGTCCAGGCCCGAGTCTGATAGAATGCTCTTGACACCATCCAAAAATTTTTTATTCAGAACTAATGGTTTGTTATGTTGGAAATCATCCACCAAGGTGAGCATCAGCTTACGAGCCAGAATTTGCCCAGCTTCCCAACTAGGTCATTAAAAAAATGCCAATAAATACTTCACATTAAGCCTCAGGCCAACAGAAAAATGCAACTGTGAAAAGACAAACCGGTTAAATTCATCTGAATCATTAGCCAGTAGGAAAAACAGGTCGCTGTCAGTGAGATCCGACTCAAGACGGACTGGGGCACTGTATCCCCGTAATAGAGATGGGACAGGCCTCTCAAATACATCTGAGAACACAAATTCCTCTTCTTTCTGTGTAGGAAGAGAATGATGAGTCAGATATGAAAAGGAAAAGAGCCATCATATTATAAACCAGAATAACCCATCATTCAGGTTGCTCAGAAATATAGTAGTTTTTTTTTTCCCTTTTCTTGGTGATATAGTAGATTGGGTTTTCACTTAAATCATATCGTGCTTTCAAGACTTGAGAAGGAAACATGGTAATAAGGTTTCAAAAACTTCAACTTTCTTTCATCCCTACAGATATTGGCCATCAGAATAGCCTAGCTGACAGGTGTGATTAAGTAAATCTTACTTGAAGATATCAGCTAAAAACATTTATGCACACCATAAATATCAGTTAAAAATTCCAAACAACCTTGGTAAACCGAAGAACTGTGGTGTAGACAGGTTGACCATCTCTTGAAACAGACTGCAAAGTTCCATCGTGATAAATAGTTGAAAGAGGAATGTCCTTGCCCTTTGAATCAAGCAAACCTACTGCCAAAGGAATGAACATGGGTTCTTTAACAGGTTGTCCAGGAGTTGGTGGAATCTCTTGACTGCAAAAAGGCCCCCACCAATCAAATTATCAGAGACAAACAGCCAAAAATTAAAATGAAAAAGTTAATTCGGCAAAGTTGTATAAGCCAATCAATAAGTAGAAATGTAAAGATTCAAGTTATTTACCTAATTTTTAAAGAAAAAGTATGTGCTTCAGGATTATAAGAGGAATTCACTTTGATAACAGGGGTTCCAGCTTGTGAGTACCTGTGTTTTGTTTAGAGTGAGCAAGAAATGAACAAAAAAGTGCTACAATACTCAAATTTAGGATACAGATCAGAGTAAGAAATTAGCAAAATTTGCATCATTAGCATCTTTCATCGCAGCAAAAAAATCTTCGCATGTTACAGCTTGCCCATCATGTCTCTTAAAATATAAGTCCATGCCCTAAAATCCAGAGGATTTGCATTAATTGCAGTTTGAGAAAACAGTTTTGCATTTCAAGCAATATAATCCTAACATATGACCTATTTTCAGACATAAGATGAATGCACTCTTACTTTTCGAAATCCCTGATTTCCCAACAAGGTTTTGTACATTCTGACAACTTCAGCCCCCTGATACATGAAATATTTAGAACAAAAAGCAGGCACAGACAAGGAAGCATTGAGAAAATGTAGTAGTGAATGTCAAACCTTCTCATAGACCTGCAGAAAAATAAAGATAACAAAAACAATCAGATGTCTTCATAAGAAAAAGTTCATGTCAAATTGAAGGTCAGAAGTTGCAATAGAGAAATGTTAAACCCACCGTCACTGTGTTTCAACATCATCATAGCTCCACATCAGCATTAAATCCAGAAGTATTTCCAAAAGAGACAGACATCAGTGGTAGAAATCATAACAAAAATTAAACTAACACAAAGAACAATCATCAATCAATATATCTAAATAAAATTGAAAAATCCTTAACATGTTGCAGTATTCACAAGTTATGAATTGTGCAACTCATCCTTTAAGCTGTATGCAGTGCACAGGGCACACGGCTAATTTAAATTGTAATCTGAAAACCAAAATTATTAAAACAAAAACTTGCCTGTGTAGAAGTTGTCCATCTGTCAGATGAAAAGTAAAGGGTAAATAAAAATTTAAAATCACATCTTAAAAAAAAAACTGCTTGAGAGAGAACAAGAAAGGGAAGGACTTAGAAGTTTTTACCTTGATGTAAGAGTGTGGTCGCACTGGATGAGCCATGGGCCCAGCATCCTGCAAAATCAGATACAAACTTTAGAGCTTGCCCAGACATTACATCAATTCTGCATACGAATTGTCAAAGGAAAAAACCCCCCATACTGTTGGCATGATCAACTATGATGAAAATTAGTAGAAGCCATCACCTCAGAAGTTGCAGTAATTAGTAACCTAAAAAAATTAAGTAACCTGAGGAAATTGATAATTTCGAAGTCTTGAAACATCAGCAATTCGTTTGACAGTGCGGCTTCCCATGTCAGATGAAAATTCCTACAAACAATCAGTACAATTCATTACGATGAATTTGAAAAATTCACAGGAGAAAAATATTGTTGATTTCTCAAATGAACCATGTCAAGCAAGGAAAGGGGTAGTGCCTGATCACGAAAAACAGTGAGACCTTCCTTCAGACTAAGCTGGAACCAGTCTCGACAAGTCACTCTAATATTGTTAAATTCAATGCTTAGTTCAAGTTTGAGTAGGAAATATAATAAAGATCTGATGCTATGTATGCAAGACTACCAACTACCTGTTGCCAGTCCAGTTGTGGAAATACTGCATAATAGAGAAAAATCAAAGTCAGGTCATCATAATGAAATCATCTTCAGGAATTTTCTTTTTTTTTTGAATAAAATATCTTCAAGGAAATTATGCTATACAATTCCCGAGCTGTAAAAATTACAAACCTCATGGCCAATAACTCCCAAAATTGCAGAATAATCTGCATCAGTAGCAGTTTCTGGAGATGCTAAAACAAGCTTGGAGTTGAAGATCTGCAAATAAATCGGCAATTAGAATCTTCAAAGAGTAACATAAGAAAATAATCAAGACAAGCTGATAAGATAGAGACATACATTCAAACTCTTGTTTTCCATAGCTCCCCTGACCAATCAAAAAGCAAGAACAATAGATTATTTTTTTAATGCTGTCTCATATTGTATAACAACATTATATACAAATAATCTGATAATCCATGTTTGAAATGACTAGCTTACATGTTAAAATCAGGGACAGCAACAATATTGAAGAGATCCAGGTCATACTCAAGACCAAAAACCTATTCCCAAAGCATAATCCGAATTTAATATAATATCAAAATGAATAATCATGTTCAAATTGATTTCAGATCACAAAAAGAAACTGACATCTTCATCCCACTTCATAGCTGCCTTTAGAGAATACATTGCATGTGCAGTCTTGGGTACATCCTCGGCAGGGGTCCAGATCCTTAGAGATACCTTACGCCCTGAGCGAGTGATAAATGTGTCATCTCTGCTCTGTAACCGCCCAGCAACCAAAGCAAACAAATAGGAAGGCTTCTTGTAGGGGTCCTCCCAAACAGCATAATGCTTTCCATTCTGCAAAAATGCACAAATACGTGAATAAACAATCAGGATGATTATAGTAACTTCATAGTTTCTGTTTGTTTCATTACGAAGCATATTTGGAGAAGCTTACCTCCAAGTCGCCTTGCCCAATCAGATTTCCATTAGACAACAACACTGGGTACAATGATTTGTCTGCCTCAATGCGACATGTATATTTTGCCATTATATCAGGTCGATCCTATCAACAGATGAAAATCCATAATTGGAATCAGGAAATGTGTTTTAGGAAACAACAAAGATCAGCAAAGCATATTAACTACTATGAGATATCAACCTGATAAAATGTAATTTTACGAAATCCTTCAGCCTCACATTGAGTGCAGAAATTTCCAGATGACTTGTAGAGTCCCTACAGTTAATCAAATTCACAGTAAGCACATCTCTTCCCCTCACTTAATGCCTGTGGGAGGACAGGTTGACGGAAGCAGTGATAAGTAAAATGAAGAAGCAAACTCTGCAAGAAAAGAAATTTCCATATACCTCCAATGACGTGTTCGTCTGGGGGTGGATCTCATTTATGATTTCCATAACAAAATTACCACTAGGAGGTGAAAGGATGGTCAGACGTCGTGCACCCAAATGGTAATCATCCTCCTAAAAAAAGATCATGAGAAGACACTAAGAAATATTGAAAATGATGCTAAATAATACTCCAACCCCCATCATTACCACCCACATGACACAAGTGTTCTCCAAAGCAAAGAGCCCCTAGAGTTATTATAAGTAAGAAGTACAGATATGATGCTGCAAATGTGTCACATAGGAATGCCTTGATGCAAATTGAACTTTCTGGTCTAATAAATTGGCCAGCGGCAAAGCAGTTACATTGACATTACATCACGAAAATCTTCATGGCCTTAAGAAGTGGCTAGAATTGTCTGTATATACCTTCAGTGTCTTGCCATTCAGCTGAATTGAAATCAATTTTAAGTCCTGTCCATCCAAAACAAGTGGGGGAGAAGAACCTGTTCCATAAAATAGATCAATTCAAAACAAAAATTGAATTCTTGCAAATCCGTACTCCTATAATACTCAGATGATAATAACAATAATGCATGTGCTTCTGCTAAACATGATCAAGAACCACTAGTCTCTACCTTCAGTGCGAGGAAGTACAGTAATTCTTGAGCTAACTATTGTGCTCTCCTCACCCAAGGAAAACCTCAGATCCACCTGTATTGATTCCATGCATACACATGAACATAAGTAAAATTAGAAAGCTTAAAAATTGCATCACCGCAAATGTAACATGACTAGATACTCCTCCTGACTTACTGTGTCAAAGTAGTAATCAGGCATCTTATAGTCCTTCAAGAATATTTCTCTTGGTGTCTCCATATTAGGTTCTTCAACTTGCTTTGGCAAGTCCTCTGTGGCAACTGAACAAACTAGCCTCCGGTTCACTTGCTTAACTCTCTAAAACAAGATAATAGAGTGTATATGATTAAAGAAACAAAAGTTTTTTAAACGTAAGCACACAATCAGGAAAAACAAGTTTCATTAAAGAAATTTATCAACTTACTGAAGAAAATGAACGGTGAAATGGGCAACACCTCTGTCGGCAAATGACCTACCATACAAGTTAGGGATAATTCAAATGCCAGATGATTTTATAATATCTGACAGTTTCTAATCACGATACACACACACACACACACACATATTTATGACAGCATAAAAACAAGAGGGCAAATTTCTAACCTGTGAAGCAAGGAAACGCCTCAATACGATGCTATTCCTCGCTGTATTCTCAAAATAGTTAACACGGCTAGTTAACTGAACCTGCAAAATCACAGGCGACCACCATATTGAATGCGCAATAGGGAAAGAAACAGGAGCCATAACATTCAATATTTCCTTTTAGTTTAAAATATCGTATAAAAAATAAAGAAAAAATAGAATAAGCATGCAAAGAAGGTAATCCGTTAACTAGAAAACTCATCAAGATGGATGTTAATACAAATGATCGCCTAGCTTTAAAACAACTGAACCAACTCCCGTAAGCCGATAACCATTTCAAACAGCTCGGAATGGAACCATAGGTTGAATGTCCAATATCGCACTCCAGAAATAGGGATAATGCAAACGCCGACTAGATACAGACATACGCGTTACTTCTGACCTATATTCAATTATTGCTACACGAAAAATACTCCCAGAAGATTTATGACGTTAGCAGAGGTGATATGTGAACTTGTGCGGAGAAGGTTCCCAGACAGCCCGCGACGTAGGCAACGTTACAATCCACTCAACGTCGTAAATACACAAGAAATTTTTTTTTAAAAAACCACTTAGATATGGGTAATCACAGGAGCAGTGGAGATCAAGCCCAGCAAACTCCTCCTCGAAAAAGCCAGAGTCTTCGATGGCGTAACCAACCGTGCCATTGAAGTTGAATCCCAGCCCCAAACAGTAGATTTTAAGAGGTAAAGCTTTTTTTTTTTCCAACTGAAGATCAGCGACGCCTCAAGGAAAACAGAGGAACAAAAACAGCCTTTTCTCCTCATATAGAAGATAGGGATAGGTAACATGTGGAACTACGGATAATTCGAAATATGGACACAAAAAATTACAAGTTAAAAAAAACGGAGATTTCGAATTAACATGATGTAGAAAGGGATGCTACTCAAAACGTTTAGGAACAAGCGGTGTTTGAGCATTTACCTTTCTCAGATCAAATGCAGAAAGCAGAGAGACGCGATCGAGAGAAGAAAGATCACAGCAAATGCCGAAGATATTTTTATTTATGGGCTTGGATAGGAGCTGGTGGAAAACGCAATATATGATTTATTTATAAATTATATAAATGAGTGCGCATCTTTTCGGCTCTGATGATTTTTGCCTCTGCAGCATGCTCTGGAGCTCCCCACAATTAACAACATATTTTTTTCTTTTCTGAATTCTTGCTCATTTTTATTTACCTAAATTAACCAGCACCTGCTTCCGGAAATATCTGAACTTAATAAATTAAAATCTAAAATAAATGACCAAACGACATTAAATTAATACTGGGAACTGGTTTTAATTTTATGCAATATTGTTTTTTTCATTATCCAATTTAACTTAGTTATTTGTGTTAATTATCAAGTATAAGCAAGGAATAACTCTTTTAACGTATTTTTCTACCTATATGTGGATGGAATAACTCTTTTAATAGATTAAAGTATAAGCAAGGAATAGCTTTTTTTCAATTTCAATGTTACCTGAAAGCATCAAAGTTTTTCCGCTAGGCTGGGCTCATTTGAGAGTTTTATTAAATAAAATGAAATGGACTACAGTACCAGTGGAAGATAAGTATTAAACTACACAATGGCCCTCTCTATATTAATAATGAAGAGGTACATTTATTAAAATTGAAAAAAAAAACACATTTTATATGTTTATCTCGTAAAAGTAAATTATGTCCAAAAAAATTAACTTTTACCCTGATACATACTGGGTCCGTTTGGATAGCCCGTAAGGAAAACGGACACAGATTCCAAGGTAGTTTATGTGAGAGGAATTTTGTCTCGATAAGCGCATCCGTTGGCAAAACGGGCTAACCAAACAGAGCTACTGTCACAGTACAGACAAGTGTAGCAAAAAATCAGGGAGATTTATTGTAAGTTCCAATGAATGAAGTTATTTATGAAAAGATCACAAGAGGTTGTCAATGACAAGTCGAGGGGCACCATTAACAAGTGAAGCCGCTGACATTGACAACTCTTGAAACCTTTTCACAAATAACTTTATTTCTTTGAACCTTACAATAAATCTTTCAGAAAATTATACATGAAATCGTTCAGTTTGAGAGAATTGGGAGATAGCCTGGTGAAAAAACATGAGACAGAGAGATCGATGCAAAATATATCTAACTACTGTCTTTAATTGCATCAAAGACACTGTTAAATACTACAAATCGACACATCTTTTAACATATCTGTACATGTTTAAAAACCTATTAGAAGAATGATGTCATGAATTCCGAAATAAGCACGTGAGAATAGTATTATTTTAATTTGTGTGTAATGTCACTTCTCAGAAGAGTATCAGGTGTCTTGAGATCCAACCCGGCAATCAATCAATCAATCTGATGGAAGAGTGATTCAGGATCCGATCCTCCCCGAAATTTGGACAAGGGCCAGCCATGTTGGGCTTCAGATAACTATGAGGGCTTAAGAACCGTATGCTTTTATTTTTTTCTTTTTAAATCTAAAAGAGGTTTTGGGCCCAAGTATTCGCAATCCATTCTTTTGTTTTTGCTAATAGCAATCCATTCAATCATATTTAAAAAAAAAAAGGTTTGTACCAAAAAAAATATTTAAAAAAAAGGGATGTAAGGGTAAAATCCCATAAATTGTCCGGACTTGGGTGCTTGCATTTCTCTG
>JANTPZ010090852.1:0-18319 GCA_025593235.1 Vachellia pachyceras | reverse complement strand
TTCCCAGTTTCCTTCACCGTGAGCTTCAATGTAGGTTTTCAGGATTAAGTCTTCCTCAGGCTTCCATAGATTCTTTTTGGGATGTGGCTTCAGTGCCATTCCTTTGCTTTCCATGAGGTGACTAATTTTCTGAAGCTGTGAGAAAGTGAAATTCTGAGCGGGAGTTATATAGGAATGAAGCTCACAATAATAATGATGTTCGTGCCCACGTGCATGAATCATGAAGTGAAAAGTTAAGACAGTGAGGGTCCCAGATTTTCTATCAACTTTCTCATTTTAATAATCATAATATTTTCATATAAAGTATATTTCTCCGAAAGACTTGCAGGAGGGGGGGATACCAGTGATGGTGAATTTGAATTGTATGGGAAATCAAGCTTTTTCATTCATGAACTGTATAACTGTAGAGGGCACCCAATATCCTACTTCTGGGGCCAGGAATGAGAAAGTGACTTATTTTTGCGGCCTGGGAATTTCTGCCATTATAAGGCAGTGGCGCATTGGAATTATGCACCCTTTGCTTTTGCATGATTTAGGATTCAGCATCGTGCTTTAGGTACATTTTTATTTATTCTGGAGCGGCTCAAGCTTCTGACTTTATTATCTTTTTACCTTTTTTGCAGAAGAAAAATGCAATGAGATTAGTTTAGATTTTTTTTTTTTGCCCGTGAGATTAGTTCAGAATTAAGTGTAAATAAAAGCTTTAAAATTATATTAATATCACATTATTTGAAGAGCACCAATCTGTTCATACCCTAAATACATGGCCTATGCCTTTGTTACCCTTTTTTTGTCATGCAAAACCTATGTGACAAAAGAAACAGCATATGGCTTTGATTAGAAATGTTATTTGTCTGTCTAATTGGTTTTATAGATGGCATGGATGGAGAACCAATGCTGTCTCAACGCACATTGAACCAACCCTTTTCCTTTTGTTTTTTGGCCATGAACCAATCCTTCAGTTGTTACATCTCTGGCATGTTACCAGTATCTTTATTGCGGTATATATCACACATCAGTGCATCACCTTGTTTTCCTTTATTAGTGGGAATTGGTAGGTGGGGCAATCAGCAATGCACTGAGATTGAGGTACATGTAATTGAGTATATGTCCTTGGAATTGGCGGTTGCATGTAGGGCTGCACAAAGACCGGGTTAGGTATCAGCCCGGAGTTTAGTCTTGAAGAAGAACTCGATTGGTCTTTGTGGTCCGAGGACCAATCCAATCCAATCAAGTTCGAGATCAAGACTTGGTTGGACTTAGTCCGCATAGTTACTACACCAGTCCAGGTCCTTTGCTGGTTTTTTTTACTGAAATTGTTGGTCCACCGATGAGAACCTACAAGCCGACGAGAACCCACGAGCCGACGACTGGCCGACTGGGTTTAAGAAGACACAAGTATTGCCTCTAGTACCTCGACATTCACTCATGTCAACGAAATCTGACAGATTTCTTCTTCAAAGAAAGCCATGACGAAGCACCAATTTTTTCAATTCCACTTGCCATACTCTCTAAATCATCTTGTGCTGTGGTAATGGTACACGTGAGTGGGGGGTTTTGCTAGCTCCAAAGAGATGATTATGCTGATGGGTATGGCTGATAGGAGCATGAGGAGGACTAGAAATTTGGGGGAGGAAGGCAGGGGAAGATGAGGCAGGAGAAGACGTAAGCCGACAGCAGGGGACGACTGGGTTTGAGAAGCTAATCTGAAATAAGTGAGAAGCCAAGATGTGGCAGCAATTGTCTTATAGCGGAGGCCCGATTGAGGGGACAAGTCATAATCGAACCATGGTAATTGAGCTTTTGCCATGGTGGAGGCTCAGTTGAGGAGTCAAGTCATAGTGGAATCGTGGTGTCTGCTCTACTAAGGGTTAAGGAAATAAAGTTGCACGCTGACTAACGACTATAGTTTTTGGTCTAGTGGTAAGGTCTTGATCCTATCAATTGGTATCAGAGCCAAGGTCATGGTTTTGATTCCCAACAGGACAATTGTTGAGGGGTAGATTGTTGGTCAAGATATGGCAGCAATTGTCCCACGACAGAGGCTCAGTTGAGGAGCCAAGTCATAATCGAACCATGGCGCTTCGGCATTTACTCTACTGAGGGTTAAGGAGATAAAGTTGCGCCCTGACTAACAGTTATAGTTTTTAGCATAGTGGTAAGCGCTTGATCCTAACAAGTAACAAATACAAGGCCACAGGGTAGATCAAGCTATGTGGTATGATAAACCAACCCTATGTCTCTAAGCTTTCTTGTCTGAGATCGTAGATCTTGTTGTAGGTAGTGGTCCATCGGAGCTCATGTCTCCGTCGAATGGTTTTTAGAACGGAGGGGCGGGAGGTGGTGGACTTAATTATATAGAGCATCGAGTTTCCAAATTGGATACTCTTGCCAGTGTGACCATTCTTTTCCAAATTTATTTGGCATTTGCCTTATGATTTTGTCGGGTCTTGTGAATTTTACAGATTTTTATTGGCATGCGTGTTGGTTATTGCTCCACCAATGGATGCAATTAGTGAAGTGCTATGTTATTACTACTCGTTGAGGACTAAGATAAAGATGTTTATTCGCAGTTTGCTAAACTTTTTAAATTTGATCTTGTTTTTTTGGAAGGATGGTGATTAATCGTTGATTTCATTACTGAGCTCAGATAAAATGAAACACTTAGATTTCTGTGCAGAAAAAGGAAAGAATAATATGAAAAGATTCAACTAGCAATTTCTCGTTAAATATGTTGTTGGTGGGTGCATGGTTTTGTTTTTTAACCAAGCTGCAGACGAAGATAAAATATGTTATGCGGATCTTGCAAAATTTCCTAATGTGGTCTAATTTTTCCAATTTACCGGGAGGATGATGATTAATTAATATTTTCATGACTAAGCTGCAGTGAAAGAGTCAGTTGAAACAATTCAATTAGCGACTTGTATTTATTCTTCGTTTTACACTTCTCTGACATGTAGGGTATTAGTGGAATTAAAGGGTTTGGACTTTGGAGTAATGGATAATGAGAAAAGGAACAAAAGAGGAGTTAATTTGAAAAGGTAAGGAAAATAATTGTTCTTTTAAATTTACCCTCAAATTCTTTTTAGTGCCTAATCAAAAGTTGTTTCTTCTTAACTCACGCCGGCAGCCTAAAGGATCTAGGCTAGCTACCATTCAACTACCCACCCTTCAAGTTTTCCCTCTAAGGAAAACGACCAAGTTAGATAAAACAGTTTGAATTACTCTTCAATGATAAATGAAACTGTGGTCCATTCCTCATTTTTACTGCATGTCCATTGTTATTCTGCGTGATGTCCTGATGTTGGCCTGTCCAGTCAGAGTTGCAAGGCAAAGACTGATCCTCCATCTTATGTCTTCTTCCGTATAAGTAGAATAAAGACTGAAGAGCCTTGAATTGAGGGGGCGAAACTGACAAATCCCTTCGTTTCACATTACTGTTTGGTATATATAGCATCGTTTCTTTTTTTTTTTTCTTTTGGGTCGGCAGCTGTAGCTGATTTTAAGGCTTCTGACTCCTCCCTCCCAAATCTGAAAGAGAAAGACGGAATGTGGATGACTTGAACTGGTTTAGATTTGCAAGATCATTATCATTGTTGATTTGGTTTCTGAGGAGAACCATGAGATGAAATAGAGCACTGTGATAAACACTGTGGTTTTAACTCTTAAAGGGTACTTTTCCAGACACTTTTAAGCTGGCATGCATGGATGCATGTTTGGTGGGGGACCTGATAAGATTAAGATTCCCCTAGTTGCCTTCTCATTTTTCATTGCACACCTTTGAGTAGAATAGTCACTGACTGTTTGTTCACTTTTGATTTAATTGATTTGCACCTAAAAATCTAGGCTATTCTGATATTCCACACGTTATTCCCCTGCAAATTACATGAAACTTTGCCCTGAAAGTTGAAAGTGGTCCCTTCAGCCCCTCAATCATTCAACCATGAAACATCCTCCCTGTGATATAAAGTGGTTTAGTATGTCCCTCTTCTTGGCTTCTTGCACCCACTTTGAATCAATATGTTTCAGTCTTTACAACCCGAAATTTACTTTTTTTTTTCTTTCTTTCTTTGTTTTTACTATTGGAATATTGAGTGCCCTGCTTGCTACAGAAAAGCCAGCCATTTTTGTGTCAGATTGAGTGACTTTCTGGGAATATTGAGCTTCAAATTATGTCTAGATATTTTTTTTAAAATTCCATATTGGATTTTTAAATTTGAGCAAATCATTCGTTATGTCTGTTAAAATTGTTTAAATCTAATATGTTATTGAAAGTGAACTTCGGAACATTTGTAAGGCTGTTGTCATATGCAGATCACATGTTCAATTTCTATTGAGACAACACTAAGTTATTTATATAAATTTTTTGAGATTTAAGGGAGTTTATCTCTCAAACTACATTTTTTGGTGCATAATGAGTCTCTTTTGTCTACTTTTATGAGTATTTCCGATGGAAAGCAAATATCCATAATTTTTTATTCGCTCTTGAATTCTGAAGCATGCGTCCGCCGAAGAATTACAGTGGGGTATACTTTCGGCTGGATACCGACAGTTATGAACAAAATCGAGGCTAAGAGGAATTGGGCCTCGTTTTGGGCTTTGATCCATGCTTTGCTTCCAACCCACCTTCACTTACCATCCGTTCACTAAGGCCCCATTCGAAGGGGTTTTAAGTTTTAAAATTTTTAAAAATTGAAATAAGTTTTTAGTTTTATTTTTTTTTTCAATTTTAAAAACGGTGTGAAATGTAGGTCAAGAATCTAAAGCATTCGATAACAGGAAACAGGTTTTGTTCATGACAAAAAAATTGAAATTGAACTCCAGCTTCTTCCTTCCTTCCCCGTCCCCCAATTTTATCCGAACATACAAGTCATTGAACATTTGAAATTAGGACAAACAACAAACAAATGAGGGGTAAAGAGCTTTAGGTAACAACTCGATGCAATACGAATCTTGTGCGGATTCTTCCTGCGCGACGCTTGACGGTTGAGTGATATGGCGGAGATAACCATTGAAGGTGGTCATCCTTCTCCCACCTGGTTATATAAAACCAAATGCAACCATTGGACTCCGCCGCACCAAGCAACAATCGTCATCAACGCCTAAACCCTCAAAACCCTCTTAAGAATTAAAGCCTTTCTTCCTTCTCCGAGAGAACAATGGCCGGAAGAGGAAAATCTCTCAGCTCTCGCATCGTCAAGAAAGGCGCCTCTCGGAGCAGGATAGCAGGTCTCCAATTCCCCGTGGGTCGGCTCGCCCGGTTCTTGAAGTCCGGGAAATACTGCGATCGTGCCGGGGCTCCGGTTTATCTCACCGCCATCCTAGAATATCTCTCTGCCGAGGTCAGTTTCATTCCTCAGAACCACCATTTCAAAACAAATCTTAGAGTTCATGGATCTCACTTCGGTTAATTTGAAAAACGCAGTGAATATTGATCATGAATGAAATGCGATGCAGGTGTTGGAATTGGCTGGTAATGCAGTTGAGAGACAACAAAAAGGCTCGTATCGTTCCTCGGCACATTCAATTGGCGGTGATATGGCGTAGATAACCACCTCCAGAGTGACGGACGATGGATGGTGAGACAGGGTTAAAGGGGAAGGAGAAAGGACGTCCGAAGCTAAATAAATTTTTTAAAACAAAACCGAAATTTTAAAACCTTTTTCGTGGTTCTAAAATCGGGATAAAATATGCTTTAAAATAGTGTTAAAAATTAATTTAATCCCATTTTAGTCGAACATATTTTATTTTTAAAATTGTATTTTAAAATAAAAAAAACTTAACATCACTCCCAACGGGCCTTAAATTAGCTGAGCCTACAAGCTATGCGCAGCCTTAACAAGAACCTTTCACTAAGCGAAATTGCCCTTTAAAATACGTTTTGGTTTTTGCCTTTTTGTTGGTTCTAGGTGGCTGTTGTCGTCGTAGTAGGGCAGTCGATTTTTCCCCCCTAAATACAGTTGTTGTTCTCCGTAAAGAAACTAAATACAGAAATATGGATAATTCAAACTTTAATTCACTGTAATGTATCCAACTCTAAGTAACAGGTGGTAGGTGATTAGAATCCGTCATATTATTCATATTCTAAGTCAACTCTGAGTGATCACCTAAGGGCTATGTGGGTAATCCGAGGTTATGGATTAAATTCTGTTTTTCTTTAAAAAATAAATAAATTTTGATTTGTCATTGGCAAAAGTTGACAACCGTGATAAAATGCCTCCCTCCCCTTCCTTCCCCTTGTGAAGAAAACAGAGTTGGCCGAAATGTATGCTCAGAGAAGGGACACTGATATATACTATAGAGACGTCACTTTCCATATCCAGAAAATGAAAGCTGCTTGAAGAAGTAATGGGGAATCAGTGGGGAGCCACCAGCACCAGCACCAGCCCCATGAGAATGGCTATAATTCCAGCAGAAGGAGACTTGGCAAATGGGGCAAAACAGAACGCATTGATAATTTCAGCTTCCCATTTCATTTGACCTAAAAACAGGGACAGCCAACACAACCCTAAAAACACAGAGACAAGTGTGGGATCACAAGCACTTGCCATACTTTGATGGAGACTCACCCACTAACCTCCACCACTGCAATACATATAGTGGCCCCTGTCTCTGTGGGATTGGACCATTGGGACACGTGGTCTTCAACCAAAGTCGGTGTCACTCTGCTATTCGATCAAGAACTGAAGAAGATGTGTTGGGGGTGCGATCACGTGGAATCCGCGTGCCTTCTTGTTTTGCGGGTGCCGTGCTTGGACCCTGTTTTTAATTCACCTAAACACTATGAATGAGTGCATTCAGATCAGAGCCATGGTTTTGTCAAATTCACAGTGAATGCTTTTCCAACAGATTCGGATTTGAAATGTTCTTCTCTGTTACCTGTTATCACCCCCTTCACTTCAAAATATTACATCCAGTTGTAAATATAAGAGTTAGATTGGTGTTTATTTAGTGGAAGATGTAACACCTAGACCCACTTTATTCTTGAGTTTGTAATTTTTGTTTCCCCAAACAAGCACCTAATAAACTTTTTTTATGAGTTATCTAGATGTCATATTAAATATGAGAGATGGGATAATACTTTTCAATTGATGTCTCTCTATCCATTGGATTATTATTATTATTTTGCAGTGAAAATGAGATGAGAGTATGAAAAGTGGAAAAATATCAATCAGTTATTGGATTGAAAAGTGAAGAGGTCGAAGTGAGGGACACATAAACAAGATTCAAGAACAAGGCAGAATCCTAGAAACAAGGAATCGCACATAGGATGGAACATATGCTGTGTACATGGATGTTACCTTATTCAATGTATTTGTTATCTTGTTTGTACATTTGTGTGTGTGTGTGTGTGTGTGTGTGTGTGGTCCTTGGATAAGGCAAGTTTGGATCATTAATCTCCCTTTGTCGGCTCCTCTTGTCCACCTCTGCTTCCTACTCTGTCTCTGTGTCTCATCTTGACACTAACACGTGTACAATATATATATATATATGTGTGTGTGTGTAAGACCCAATAATATTTATTGTTTAATTATCAATTGTTTTGTGTCTGATGGATAGAGAATATATACATCAAGGGCTTATATAATCTAAGCATAAAAGTTATCGCTGCATCTCCCACCTACACATACATATATACTTTGATGTTGGTGCTAAATTATGTTTCCTCCAACAATAATATATCTAATCTCTGTGTGTGTGTGTGTGTGTGTGTGTGTGTGAGTTGACCATCCACGCAAATATCTTATCTTGCAAAGTTGCAAACTTGGAATGAATTCAATTAATGGGTTTAGCCGATTTTTTCGGAATCTTATTATTATACTTAATGACAAATCTATACAAACCAATATATAATAAAATTCTGGAAAAAAAAAATTCATGTGTAGCTATGGAGCGACCTATCTCAGATTTTATACAAGAGTCACTTGAGAGTGAGAGCCCTATTCTATAACATTATCATGTGAAAATTGAGATTAAATCGTAACTTTATGTATATCCTTAACTTGCTAACGGTTTTACATGTTTGGTTGCACTAATAAGTTGTTAGCAAGTTTCTAATTCTTGAACAGAACTTTAATATGGTTATAAATTTTAATAAAAAGCAATAGTTGAAAATAATGTATTTTTATATAAATTTAAAAATATCAGCTACAAGTGTTTATGAATAATCAATGAGACTGGTGGTGACCCATAAGAGCTTACAAAGAAAAAAAAAAGTACCCCTCTTGATTCTATATTTAGTTAGATTTCAATTCATTTTGATTTGCAAATTTGTCAATTTTTCTCCAAAACATCACATGCTAACAAAATTTCATCAATGATAATGCATATAACTATGAAGGGAATATGTATGAAAAATCAATACATATTTATTACAAATAACAATTTAATTAGATTTTCAATATCTAAAAATGAGTTATCCATTTTCTAAAATTAGTAGTAAGCAGGGAAGGTGGCATTAATTCATCAAGGTACTGCTTGTGAAGCAATTTATTGGGGGGAGAGAGAGAGAGAGAGTAATTGGTTGGCTGCTCACAGGATTTGCAACATTCAAAATCCTTCATTTAATATTTGGTTGATACTTTGTTCCCTAAACAAACACTGAAGCTTCAAGCACCCACTTCGGTCTCCTTTCATCCCTACATCGACGTTGACACTTCAACCCTCTGTTCCCTCTCTCTCCCTCTATCGTCAATTTAAAAGCCTCTCTCTCTTCAATCCTCACTCGCATTTCATTTTTCTCTTAGCACTCTTTTGATCTCTTTCCGATTCAGAGCCTTCTCTTCCTTCTTCCTTCTTGCATGGACCTTCAACTTGGCCTCTCTCTCCCCTCCTTTCATTACTCCGACGGCGACGACGATGATCTCTTCACTCCATTCCCCGTCTCTCGCTGCCATAAACGCAGCTTCTCTGACGATCTCCGGGACAACGACGTTTTGCTTCCTACTCTGCCTCTCCTTCCCTTAAAACCTTCCCACGAACCTGACCCCGACGACGACGAGGAGGACCTCCATACCAGCTCCTCCATTGTCACCAGGTACCTATCTAACTATACTCTTCTGCCAAGTTACTTGCACTGATCCAATTCACTGCTTCATATATATAGTTGCATGTGAATTAATACATACATACATACATACATGTATACGTGCGCTACCAAAGCGAGTGTGTATTTATATATGTGAATATATCAGACGTGATGGGGATGATGGTGGAGAATCTGCAGCAGTAGGGTGGCCGCCATTGATGTCTCAGAGGAAGAAGCTTCGCTTTGAAGAAGATGGCGGCATCATGGCGAGGGATAATAATAACCGTCGTCATCAAAGTGGTACCACTTCTGAAGAGCCTCTCAGAGAATGTAACAATGCGTTGTACGTTAAAGTGAAGATGGAGGGAGAAGGGATCGGACGAAAAGTTGATCTTAGCTTGCACCATTCTTTTCAGAAGCTAAAGCAAACCTTGATCTCCATGTTCGGAAGATGTAGGTTCTTCTGTTTGTGTTTAATGAAAGTTGCAGAATTAATGGTTTGGTGGCTGAGAGATTTACTCGAATGTTGATTAACGAACTGGAATTTCACTAATGATGCAAAAAGCAGGTCATGAGCATTCAGAATGCTATCAATTAGCTTATCAGGATAGAGAAGGTGACTGGTTGCTTGCAGAGGATCTGCCATGGAAGTAAGTCGCTTTTAATTCCATTGTTTTTGCATATTGCTTCAATTAGTCATACGGTAATATTTGTTTGGATTTGAGGTGTGAGCTGCCAATCAAATGATAAATTTTGGCTCTTCCCAAATATTTTCATCATCCTTCTTCATCTCATTATATTTTACACAATAAGAAGGTTATTTTGATATCTCATAGGTAAAAAAATAGTTATATTTTCAATTTTATATGATTTTTCAAAAATAAATACTCTAAAGTTGAGAATGATGCCAATACCTTTTAAGGTGTCTATATTTAAAAAACTATAAAAAATTGAAAACATAACTATTTTTTCTCAAAATGTCATTCAATTTACGAAGAATTTAATGATAGAAAGAAATATGCAAAAAAAAAAATATGGGAAGAAAATGGCAGCTGACACCCTAAATCTGTTTGTTTGGGTAGCTAGATTTACATTTTTGAAAAGGGAAAGGAAGTGTTGTTTAATTTGAGTATATATATAAACGTGACAGCTGCAAATCCGTAATTAAGTATCTCTTGTAATAAATACAAATTAGGCAAATATATCACAGACTTTCTATATGTTTTGATTGTATTTATTAATTAATTAATGTTAAAATTTGTGCAGGAACTTCCTGCAGTGTGCTCAAAGGCTCAAATTGGCGAAGAGAACAAGTTAATCTCCACAAGTGCTACTAATAAACCTTCAGAGTTCAGAGTCAATGTTAACTGTGATTAATTAAGTAAATGAATATGGGATTATCTTTAACTTTAATATTATTATATTATTCTTTATACTTGTTCCTTCAATCTCGTTTATCTTCCTTCTCACCTCTTAATTGATTCCCTCCCAATCTTTTACCATACGTATGACATTCGCACTTGACACAATTTTTCTCTGTTTCTTTTTAACATGAAAAAGTAAGTTACATTTTTAAAATTACGAATTAAAATAGAAACAGAAAACAACCAAAATTACTGTGTAAATCACACTTATATTAAAGCATATGCTTTGTTCTGTGGAAGATATGTTTAGTCTTTCATTAATGTTAACATCATCATTAATCTCATCCGGAAGCTAAAAAAATGATACTTTTATTAATTAAACAATCAGTGGCACAGCAAGATATGGATAATGATGTACAAGGTTCTATTTGAACCATGTCCTAAAATGGAGAAACGAAAATTGCCCAAATCAGAAACATGAGACAGATTTGTGCTGTTTCGTGTACAAATGATGTGATCAACTTGTTGGTGGAGAATTTATAAAAATATTTTTATAAGTGTTATCTGAATGCAAAGATATATCTTAACCCTGATGAGTTATTGAGACCCGACTCATCTAAGCTTTTTGTATAGAAAAAAATTTAAGGTTTGAGGTTGGTTTAAAAAAACACGGGAGTTTTTTTTCTCAACGGGCTTCCTGAAATTAAAAATGCAATAGATGTATGTTAAGAATAATATCAACGCATCTGAGTTTAACGGAAGAAGTTGATTTGTCAAAGCATGAATTAATGTATGAATTCCTATTATGAGACATGCCCATGTTTAGTGCTAATACTAACAATCTCTTAAATATGATTATCTCTGTAAGAGGATAAATATGCTTAGAGGGAAAAAAGAATAATGGATCAATGGTGAAAATTGTTTTTTCAATATGATTTATTAAGGGAGTTTTATATCTATTCGTGAACGTACTCTTTTACCAACATCGCAAGCAAGCAAGCAAACAAGCAAGCAAGAAAGCAAGCCGTACATGGGAAGTGGATCAGAATTGGGACTTCTGCTTTTGCACGTGGCATTTGGGTTTGCTGCGTGTGGACCGAAAATTTGAAAATGTGGCCTTTTTGCTAACAGTGCAGAAGACGGTCCAATGTTTGCTAACCGGCCCATTCACGGTTGACCCGTATGACACTCAACGTGCTGCTTGCCTTTAACTTTACCAGATTAACCAACAGTTTATTGGATCAAGTGGTAAGCGGCTTATTTCAGCTTAAACAATGTCTCGAGTTCGAGTCTTTGTGTATGCAGTAGCCACCGTTGGGAGACTCACCCACCATTTCCAGGTGCGCGACGCGAGTCGATCTGAATTAGTCGAGGCGAAGCTCCGGATACCGGGTGGGAAACAAAAAAAAACTTTACCAGATTATAAATTTGTATGCTTCAAACTTTTACTGTTAAATTATAGACACGCTCACCTAACTATAAAGTAAGGTATCATTGGACTCTTCGTGCCTTTAAAAAAATAATGACATTGTCATATGGCTGAGTTTGAAATTAATGGATGCATAAAATAGCCATAATATTACGATCAAGTTATGATATATATACACACATAGTGATGGAAGTGAATATTTCGTTCCACACGAAGTACATTAATAACCTCTTCAGTTTGTTTGTAACGTAATATGTTTTTATGGCATTCCCATGTTACCTTTGGTCCAATGATGTTTAATAGCATGCCATTTTTATTTTAGTAACCTGTCGTTGATTAGGACATATAGTTACCTTAGGACATTCAGTTGTTTTATAAGGAATTTGTTTAATTTGTTTGCAGATAATGATTAAAGCTTGAAAAATAAACACACATTCTTTTATAAATAGCTAACAAACCAGTTCTTTATTATATTTCTATCTTCTATCAACGTATCAACAAGCTAAGGGTTGGCCTTGGTTTTAAATGCAGTAACTCAATTCATATTATCTCTATTATTTATTATTTTATGTGTAAAATTTACTTGATTTATACACTGATATCTGCATCCAATCACAAATATAATATATGGTTAGTTAGTATGATCTAATACTCTATAAGGATATCTTAAGAACATCATGTTTCATTTAGTATAATTACATATTACATCCTTATTTCCTAATTTAACTAAATTAATTAAATGGATGTGATATTGAAGATAAAGAAGTATAGCTTTTTAAAAACTGTGCGGAGTTGTGTGTATGATGCATACAGGAGAGGATAGAGCAGCTGAACGAGGATGATGTATCATCTCATGTGACACTATAGGCTTGTATGGCATTCTGTATTAATTAGAAGAGTCAAACTTACATTCAACAGTTTTATATATATATGCACACACACGTAACTCATCGTTGAACAATTCAACTGTTGGATGCAGTGCTGCTGAAAATAAATAAAACTTAATATAATATCTGATTATGTAAATTTGTACAATGGTTATGGTTTCTCAAACTTCGTTCTATTTAAAACACTGCTGCTTATACTTTAATAAAAATATAAACGATTTTACCCCTTAAAAAAGTTAAAACCATTGATTTTAAATAAGGAAGTAAAACTAAAAGAATGTAAATTTGAGGAATTAAAGATCATATCATCAATAAAACTAATTATATACTGCCATCACTACTTAATATGGTATAGGTTAAATTTTTTGGAAGATTAAATAAAGTTAAATAGATTGATATATTGATCTTTTTTCTAAATTAATTAATCTAGCCTACAAACCCATGTATAATTTAATAATATGTATAAATATTTTATAGAGTGATATGTATATATATTTAGAGACTTGTGGATATTGTTTTTGGTGGTATATATAAATTAAGGATAACAAGGGAGACAGTGATGAAGGCACTAATTGCAATAATATCGATTGTTGATCACTTGTTTGTCAGTCAATGTCATACACAGGAATCTGATTCCTGACATCAATATATAATATATATTGTTCAATTTCAGTCTTAATTAACGCTTTGAATTGTTTGATACATCATCTGCCTTCATCAATGGCCGACAATCAAATTTACTAACAAATTTCCTAAGCTTACTAAATTACAAAAAGCGTGCATTAATGCTTATCCAGAGCATGTGCTTGTAATTATATATATAATTTTTTTAAAAACTATTATTTTGTTAAAAGATCATGCCTCAGAAATTTTCTTTAAAAGATAATACTACCTTAAAAATTTAAAAAGTTTTCTTTAAAAACTTTGAGCTAGCTGTTGATCGATGCATGATGAATAGTATTTTATGTCACTTTATAAAACATTAATCTCACTACTAATCATGTTTAATTGAAAATAATTAACTATGAGGGAATGTGTTATAAATTTGTAATTTATATGATTTGATTTAAGTAAACTTGAATTTAATCTCTAAAATATTTAAATGAGAATCTGACAGGCGAACAAAGATTATTCAAGAACTTAATCATGTGATGTTGGACTATAGAGTTATGGATTTAAATTTAGTTTTAAAGCGAAACTGTTGATGGTTGACCGGCTAGGATTATAAATCTCTACTTATTATTTTCAAACGAATAATCAATGTCCCTAACAATAGTAATTATCCTATCCAATTTAACTGGATAAACAGCAAAATAACTGTTCATTTGTTTTTATTTATATTCGAGAGATTAATTTTCATGCACATATATTCATTACTATATTATTGTGAGTGAACCTTTTTTTTTTTTTAAAAGCAAGTTTAGTTTCAGACAAAGTTTGCTTTCTGGGCAACGAACTTTAGGCAAAGTTGAACACTTTGTTAATGATTATCCAGAAAATGTTGAGTCTATCAAAACATGAAATGTCACATTCTCATTATCATTATTACTTTTATCATTTTCAATAGCATGCAGTCATAGAATGATAGAAACAACCAACAAAAAATGGGAAAAAAAAGCTGTTTCCACTCAAAAGTGTGTGTTTGGAAGAAATGAGTTTACAGATTTTAAGAAGAATTTACGGTATATAAGAATAATTTACAGATTTTAAGGTGATTTTTATGAATTTCGAGATGGTTTTTACTGATTTCAAGATGGTTTTGTCTTGACTTACGTGCACTTTTAGGAAAAATGAATTCTCAAGCAAGCACTATAATGTCTGTTTGGGAATCATTGGGAGAAAGGAATTTACGAATTCCAAAAAGAATTTATGAAATTCAAAAAAAATTTATAAATTTTAAAATATTTTTTATCTTAATTTACATGTAGAGTTGAAAAAGAATTTTTAAACATGTATATGTATTGACAAGGTTTAAATCCTTAACCTCGGCTATAGTTCTGACCGTGTAAGGTTCACGTGATCTTTTCATATTTATCTCAGTCTCTTTTTTCGATTTTTTGGATTCTCACCCTCTCTCTCTCTCTCTTTTAATCCTTTCTCATGACTAATTTCATCTCCGCGGCATTAGATAGATTGAACATTTTTATTAAAATAAATGATAAAACTAAATTCGGTTATTTTATCTGTACCGCGATTTAAGAATTATGTGGGTAATATTTTAACAGTTTTAAATATGTTTATGTTTATTATAATGATTTTATAGAATAATAAAATATGAAGCATACATTTATTTGATTTAAGGTGAATAGGTAGGAGATGAGAGAGGAAGGCAGCCAGACGTGAAGGAGGAGGGGGGAAGAAGAAGGAAGCATGGAAGGAAGAATATAGCTATAGCGCGACGTATAATGAGGGGGGTGGCATCACATCATCGTCAGAATCAAACTTCACGCTTCTCATCTTTGAATTCTCTCCGCATGGGCCCCACTTTGAATGCCCTTCTCTTACCTCACTCCCTTCTTTCCTTCCCACTTCCAGCTACCTACTACCTACCCTCCCCAGTCACTCAATCTCCCTTAACCACCGATTTATATATATATATGTTTATATATATATATATATATGTATATGGTGGCTGCACCATGAGTTTGAGAAAATTTGGTATATATTATTACCATATAATTTATTTTACACTTACCCATTTGTTAATTTTGAATCCAATAATTTTTTACTCAAATTCTTCTCAAAACATATTAAAAATAAGTCTTATTTGTTTTGAACATGCTTATCTTGAATCCCCTGAACCCGAATCCTGAGTCCGTCACTGTATACATGTACACACGTGAACAGGGTTTATACACGTTTTATCATTATAATGTATCTTTATTTTGTTGGGATTTACTATAGCATACAAGTTCAATGGAATAGTTTAAAGCATTGCGGAAGTGTACCTGGATCCATGGATGCGTTTGACGGAAGGGATGCGTATGAAGGAAGGGCTAAATCAACCAGGTTATCACTAGGGACCAGAGAGAAACCGTCTGCAGATGGGGAAGCAATACGGTTATGATTACCCTTAGCTAACCTCGAGGATCATAGCCCTGTATTTGTAAGGAGACCCAGTATTCAGCCCATCAATGAATACGGGCCAGTAAATTGGGCCTCAGTATATATTAGTCCATGACACCTCATTATGCCCACTTAATTCTTTAAATCTTATTAGATCACTTTATATTAGGGCACGGATAATAAATAATGGCACCCATATATAAGTGTAATATGTGGCCCATTGTTAAATTATTCCAACATATTTAACTTTGGTTTGGATTTTTTCCTCTTACATTGAAAATTTTTAAATGATATTTGCCCATGAAGTATCAAAATAGAGCATTATTACCTTATACACTTAACAAATTTATTAATCAAAATTATTTTTTTATTGTTAGGGTTAATTTTTTAATGTAAGATAAAATTGCTCTATTTTAAAATTTTTAGAGTAACATTGCTCTTAAAATAAACTTCACGAGCAACAATAACTTTTGGGATACAGTTGCACATTAATCCTTTTTTTTTATTTTGAATTGTATAATTACAAACTATAAGTTTTGATCTCTTGATAATTAGTAAAATAACGTGGGGTTTATTAAAATATGGGTGTTGATGTTTTAGACGAAATAAAACTTAAGCACTTGTAGAACTAAAATCTATAATTTATGTGCATATATAGCATCTTGGTCAGTTGCTGTCAACTTATCATACTCATTGGGTTGATACTTTCAAAAAAAAAAAAAACCTCATCGCCCAAATTAACGTGCACAGTCAGTGTGAACGGAAAACATACACATATCTTTCTTTTTTCTTTCCGTTTTTTTTTTGGGGACCAACATATATATCTGAATTAAGAAATTGTTATTTGTGGACTGATAAAACCAGCGGAAATAAATAAAAATAATACATATTACTGGGTGGGTCCCATCCATCTGTCCAGATTTGAATTCCTGGAGACGCCGCGTGTAGGAGTCAAAATCAAGACAATTAATCTATACAATGATAGATCATGCGTACGTTGGAACATTTTTTTAGAATACTTTTTATGGGTTCAAAAGTAAAAGTTAAGTGTTGAAAAATAAATTTTACGGATTTTAAGATAAAATTTAGATTTTGAAAAGGTGATTATATTTAAAAAGTTTTTTATTTTACGGATTTTGAGATAAAAAGTGATTAGTAAATATGAAAGAGAACGTAGAAAAAAGAAAATTTATTAGAAGAGATGGTGTGATTTGATAAGAAAATAACTTTTTTCAAAATATAGGTTTCAAACCAAGGTTTTGTATCTAAAATAGCTTTTCCAAAAAAAATGTGAGTGCTTGAACAAAACCTAACTAAATTTTGAGGTAAAACCTATGTTTTGAAACCAAACCTAATTTTAATTTTTTGTCCGTCAAATTTAAAACCAGTAATTTTAGTATATAAAATTTTATTTTATTTAAAATATTGATCATATAATTTAATAATATATATTTTTACATTTCGAAATATCAAAATCAATGATTTTAAATTTGAGAGATCAGGATAAAAATGAAGATAGACATAAAGGCCAAAAGATTGTAATGATGATGTATTGGATTTGTTTGTCATTCTATTTGGAAAAATTAAAAACTCGTTCAACAATATATTTTTTTTTGTAAAATAATATAATCTCATTTACATATTTATCTCGACTCACGTAAAATCACTTTTATCTCACGTTCAGACACCGATTCATGAATTAGTCACACTCAGTTGGCTGTCGCAATTTTGTGACATGACCGAGGGCGAAAACGTAAAATGCGGAGAAAGTCTCACTTTATTTAAGATGGGGGCCTTTCCGTGTGATTGGCGCCCTCGTTGTCTTTGTTTGCAGTCTAAATAAATACAAACTCGTTGTGATTGGGAACCGTTTAAAATGCCTTGCGTCACTGTGAATGGACGTGCGCTTGTTTCCTGACGAGAAGGATACGAGATACGATATTTTGAAGGGAAGAGATTTCCGGCCACACGTTTTGCGAGACGACGAAACGAGTTAAAGGCGATAAATTAAAGACTTCTGTTATGCGCCTTCTTCTTCTTTTTTTTCCTTATGCAAAACCATTGATGGGGAAAGTACTCCCTCCTCGGATCCCTTACCCTCGCGAGTACCCGACAAAGTGCTACTCGCTTTTATGTGAACTGCCTCTGGCTTTGCCACCTCACATTTCTCTATTTTTTTAAAATTATTTACAAAAATGGTCCGAGATACCCTTTTAAAAAACTTTATTATTTATTAATTGTATTGTTTTAATTGATGATCAAATGTGATTTGTTGTGTTTTTTCATTCAAAACCTTATGTAAGGATGAAAAAAAAGTTAAATTCAAGATAAATTTAATGAGTCAATTATGATTTTTTTCAATTTCGATAAATTAACTGAAATTATTTATATTATGTCATCATGGCCAATGAAAATTTTCAAAACTTTTCACCAATTTATCTATATGTTTTTTAATTTTAAAAATCTTATTCAAAGAAAGCATGGAGAATTTATAATATACCTTTTCCATATATCTCTCCATCACTCGCCATTTCTGACTCCGTAT
>JANTPZ010090851.1:0-38907 GCA_025593235.1 Vachellia pachyceras | reverse complement strand
TATATATATATATCTAAACATATATTTTATCCATAATTTATTGTTCTTATTTCTTAGCTTTCACTCATTCCTTTATATTAAATGGGTGTAAAGTTGAGATTTTTTTTAAAATTTAAAATAAAGTTAATGAAATATAAATTTTTTTAATTAGATAAAATACATTGAAGATTTGGAGCTGCAAGGAATAGTTTAACTATTAATTTAAGATGTGAATTTTATTAAATACATTGAAGATTCTTATTAATATTTTATGAAGATGTGAATTTGAATCTAACTATTAATTTAAGCATATTGTTATCTTCAGATTTGGGGCTGCAAGGGCATGTTTTTTTTTTTTTTTTGGAGTAAAACTTGGATGCAAATAGAGTAATTATTATAAAACAAGAAAGTCAATATCTAACTTCCCCTATCACCTTCTACCTTCCGGAAGTGAGAGGAGGTTGATTAAAGATTCAAAAACAACTATATAAACTATGTGAAAGACTTGCTAAGTAGTACTGGATAGGTATGGTGCTGATGATAGAGAATGGGAGAATTACATTTAGGTCCCACGATAACGAATTAATTACTCTAAAGTCTCAAGAGGTTGTTAATAATAAGTTAAGGAGCACCATTAACAAGTAAAATAGCTACTATTAACAACCTCTTAAGACCTTAAAGTAATTAATTCGTAGCGCGGGACTTTAAAGTAATTCTCTCATGGAGAATTGTTGGAATTGTCATTATCAAGTTTAATTATAGAGTATGCATGGTGTTTATGTAAATGAAAGTTGATTTTATTGGGAGGGGGAATTTGGGAGATATCATGGGTAGTGTAAGCACAAGTGTTAAAATAAAGTGAAGTTACCCTTTATTGTTAAAAATATTAACAATTAATATCAATTTTTAATGATTAATGTTGGTTTTTAATAGGGTGGGACGACATAGCAATATTATAATATATTATAATATCTAATTTATTTTTTAATTACTTACTTTTTTTCTCACAATCTTAAAAAATGTTATATTTTTATATAAATTATTTTTTGAAATATATTAACATGAAAACTATATTTTTAATAAATAATTTGATTTGAAATTATTTAATGATATTATTGTTAATATAATTTTTTTGTTATCGTATTTAATTTAAAATTATACTTGATATATTTTAAGGATACTTTAGGTATTTAATTATTTGTCTATTTTCTTTCTCTCATCCATTTAAATATATTAAGTGATAATATTTTATCTCCAGTTTTTCTTTCTCCCATTTTCTTTTTTCTCAACTTTTCTTCCTATCCAACCGGAGCATTAAGGCAACATTATTTTTACGTGAAAACTTTTAAAATAAATTTATATCTTAACCCAAAAAATTATTCCAAAGCTGTGGAACAAGTTTCTTCCTTTTGGTAAGTTTTGAAAGAGTGCTTCGACTTTTCATTCTCATAAAACGGCGCGTTTTGCTTAGAGAACATTTTTCATATGACTTGACTCTCATTCTACGATAGTACAATGACATCCTCCAACTCTAACAAAACATTTTCTCCGACCAATTTGAATGAGTTGGGTTATATATATATATATATATATATTTTCAATATGGTCAATACAAATTGAAGTTGTTTGTCATATGATGTTGTCCTTCCTTATTCACAGAAATTCAAGTCACATGGATACACACTTTTCTTTCATAGATTCCTATGCGTATGTCAATGGCATAATTCCAGCCCTTAATTTGCAACATGAATGCCATAAGCTATGGCCCATACATACATGCTAATAAGTTTCTATGGGAATTTCACAATTTGGATTTGGGAGTTTATTAAGATCAAGTTTCAAAACTCAAAAATACTTGTAAAGGTGTTGATAAATTACTCAATTCGATCTTTTTTATAATGAACGCTCCTCTTATATAGGGTGTTCCTTAAGTAACATGTTATCTTTATTTAAGAATTTAATGCTCTTTTCCCCACTTTTAACTACAATTAGTTATATGTCTGTCTCATATCTTCTCTCATTTTTTTATACAAGATGAAATAAAAATAGAAAAGACAAAATAAAAACAAAAAAAGGAACTAAATGACACCCACTGCCTTCAGAAAAGCAACCGTAGAGGGTCCATTAATGATATGGTGTCCAAGAGCACTACTAAGTGCATTCTTTACAATACAATCAGCAGCTTCATTTGCATCTCTCTCGATAATTTTCAAAGTGACATCCCAGTCCCACTCGAGCATCATTTTTACCTCGCTAATCAAGCTGCATTCCTCATGAAGATCCGATACCTCATTCTGGAAGAGGTCGATAGTTTCTGCCGAGTCTGAGGTCAGAGTGAGCTTCTTTACCCCATCATCCCATGCTCTTTTAAGCCCCATTAAATATCTCCATAATTCTGCAGTAAGCCAATCCTCATGGTCCAAACGCATCATAAAGCCTTCAAAGATAACTCTCCCATTTATAAGGATGCTGCCACAAGCTACGGTATTAGAAGTATAGGAGTATGCACCATCCACCATAACTCGTATACCGTTTGAAGTATTCTCAGAAGTAGGTTGTCTATCAACTTTATGTCTACTGTTTAGATTCACTTCACTCATTTTAGTTCTCGAGCAAAGAATACAGTGGTGGATGGCTTTAGCTTGCGCAAATATTTGTCCGTAACTAGCCTCATTACCTCCATACGTGTGCTCATTCCTTACTCACCAAATAAGCCATCAGATTCTAATGAAGCTATGCTTCCAATCTCCCTCCTCTCTCATTATCTTCATTGTCATGTTTAATTTAAACCATGCATGAATGTCAGAACCAAAGAAAGATGAATGATATGAAGGATGCACTATACCCTCCCAAAATATCCTAGTCTTATGGCAGTCCCGCAGCACATGAAGGTCATCTTCCATTATGTTATTACACACATTGCAAGAACCATTTGGATAAGGTCCCTTCTCCATTTCCTGTAGTTAGTTAGAAGGCATCCTTGAAGGGTTACCCAGGCGAAAGTCTTGCTTCTCTGAGGGATTTTAAGTTTCCAAATAATCGGCCATAATGTTTGCCCTTCCTCTTTTCTATCATTTAGACTCCTATAAGCTGAGCTAACTATGAAGTCGCCACTTTTCTCCCACTTCCATCGAACATCATCATCCCAATTTCTATTTCTAACGTGTTCCATCCCTTATTGGACGCTCTTTCAAGAGTTCATGATTCCTCTCCAAGCACATGAACCAGGTTTCTTGGGATCAATAGTAGGTAAAAGGTCATCTCCACAATTATACTTGCTTCGTATCACTCTCACCTAAAGGGCATTGTTTCTCTTCACAAGGCCCCATCACAACTTCATCATATAAGCCTTATTCTACTGTTTTAAGTGCCGCATACCAAGGCCCCTACCCTTTTCTCCTTACACACCTCCTTACACACCTTATCCCAAGCCACTAAGTGAATCCTTCTCTGGTCATCAGCCTCTCCCCACAAGAATCTCGGTAAGATCTTCTTCAAATTCTCGCATGTGCTCATAGGTAAATCTACAGTCTGCATTGAGTAACTAGGAATGACGGATATAATTGATTTGACGAGCGTAGAACACCCTGCAAATGATATCTTGTTTATTTTCCAATTGCTTACTCAACTTTTCACCTTGTCCACTATGAATTGATATGTCTCCTTTGTCACCCGATCATGATGAAGGGGAACATCAAGATATTTACCTAGATCGCCAATTTGAGTAAATCCAAGTTCAGTACTTATTTGTGTGGCTCTGTTACGGTTGACGTTTCTGGAGAAAAACACCTTCATTTTCACATGGCTAACCTTCTGGCCCGAGGCTTCACAAAACCTCTTAAGACATTTCTTAATAGTTTCCACCTGATCACGACTTGCTTCTGAAAAAATTATAAGATTATCAGCAAAAAATAAATGTGAAATATGTGGTCCTTTCTTACACAGTTTGATGGGCTTTCAACATCCCTTCTCTAGTTCAGCTTGGATTAAATAGGCCAATTTCTCAATACAGATCACAAACAAATAGGGAGAGATAGAGTCCCCTTATTTGATACCACGCGTCGGGTAAAATTCCTCTGCCTCGCTACCTTCCCACAAGATGCGCAATTTAAAGGAGGAAATACAAAATTTAATGGAATTTATAAGCCATGGGGGAAACATTAACTCTTTAATGCATTGCTCTACAAACTCCCTATTGGAGTCAGTAATGTGAAATACATGTCATTAGTTAATTCTTTATTGCTGTCCAGTTGTATACAATTGTTCGTCTGTAACTAACACATTCATTTACCCTATGCTTAGATAGAGGGAAAATGAGAGAGGAAAGAAAACTTGGAGAGAAAATGAGGGGAGGAATGACTTTTCCCTTGTTTGGATAGGAGAGAAAAGATGGAAGGAAGGAAAAGTTGGAGAGAAAATGAAGTGTGGGTCCCACCACATTTTCTCTCCAACTTTTCTCTCCACACATGGAGAGAAAATGGAGAGAAAACTCTTTTTACTTATCTACCCACATGCTCTTTTATTACTTTTTTATTTTAATTAATTAAGTTTAACATATAATTTTTTTAAAAATTCTAACTATGACTTTCTTTTCTTAAAAGAATAATATTTAAGATATATTCTAATATCTAATTTATTTTTTAATTTCTTACTAAAACTTCACAACCTTAAAAAATATGATATATTCTTATATAAGTTATTTTGTTATTAAAAGATTTGTATTTAAGGATATTTTAGTCATTCAACTATTTACACAATTTTTTTCCGCTCTGTTTTCTCTCACCCATTCAAACAGGATGGATGATAATATTTTCTCTCCACTCTCTCTTCTCTCCATTTTCTCTCCTCCTATTTTCTTTCCTCTCAACTTTTCATCCCATCCAAGCGGAGCATTAGTTACAGATACAATTAGTTAGTTAGTCTTTTAGTTATGGATATTTGATTGTAACGGTCGTAACTAGAATGCTTCTACTGTTACCAATTCTCAACTGATTTATTAATTCTGTTGTACGTGTAACTCATATGTGTGTATATATGGAACGATGCACAGAGCAAAGTTTCAATCAATGAATAAGAGAAAAGTCATTTCTTCTTTCTGCGTTCAACTCTGTCACTTGCCAACTACGTATTATGGTATTAGAGCTAACCAATAGCTTCCCTCTTCACTTTCTTCCAACTCTCCCTCTTAACCGCTGTATATTTCTTTTTCCCTTCTTTTAACCGTTGTACATTTCTTTGAGCCTTATGCACCAGTGCATTGCTTCCCTCTTCACTTTTTCCAACTCTCCCTCTTAGCCGATGCATATTTCTTTTTCCTCCTTTTAACTGTTGTGCATTGCGTTGAGCCTGCTGCATCCGTGCACTATGTTAAGCCTGCTTCACCCTTCTGTCATCACTTTCATTTGGCTACTTCCTCCGAGATTGAGTTTTTCTTTTCTTCGCCTATCGACTTTGTCTATGGCAGCCGATGATCTCAAAAACTCCCCCTCCGTTGTTCATGTGGATCCATGCCAAGATCTGGCTAGCCCTTACTTCATGCACCCTAATGAGAATCCTTCATTGGTCTTAGTCACACCACCGTTGACAAGTTCGAATTACCACCATTAGGCGCATGCTATGATGATCACTTTGATGAGTAAGAACAAACACCAGTTTGTTGAAGGATCCTTGACAATTCCAGCCACTAGTGACCCTCTGTTTCCAGCGTGGCAACGGTGCAACACCATGGTTCTCACATGGCTGCTTCGTTCAATATCTCCCTCAATCAGTCAGAGTGTCATTTGGCTGAACCAGGCAGTGGATGTTTGGAATGATTTAAGGGAGCAGTTCAGTCAGAGTGATGTGTTTCGTGTGGTGGAACTGCAGGACGAACTCTTCCAGATCTAACAAGGTGATCTCTCTGTATCTGACTATTTCACTAAGATCAAAATAATCTGGGATGAATTGCTTAATTTTCATCTAATTGCTAATTGTTCTTGCTCGTCTAAGGAGTATTTTCGGCAAGATTATGTGATACATTTTCTGAAAGGTCTCAATGATCATTTTACGAATGTACGATCTCAAATATTGTTAATGGAGCCCCTTCCTTCCATTAATAAAGCCTTCTAACTGGTTCTTCAACAAGAACGTGACCTCACAGGAACTACAGATCCAAGGCTATTGCTCACTCGTGTTGAACTACTCTAAGGACAACACATCAGTCCAAGCCAACAACTAACAATAACAATAAGGTGTGCACTTATTGTGGGAAGCTAAGGCATACAATTGACACATGCTACAGAAAGCATGGTTATCCTCTTGGATACAGGAATCACAGCAGAGCCTCGGTTAATAATGTGATAAACTCTTCTCCTAGTACATCAGTTGGTATTTTTCCTCCCACACCCCTTACTACCAATCAAACCATCAATCAGGCTCAATATACTCAATTACTTGCTCTATTGCAACCTCAAAGTGCTGCTGTCTCCGTCTCAAACTCAGATGACCATCCTTGTATCAATCGGTTTTCTACTCTTACTCTATTCCCAAACACCAAATCAAAAGGTTTGTATAATGCCTTAGGATTTGATTCATCTAATCATTGGATTATTGATAGTGGAGCCACAATCTACGTTTGTCACTCTCTGAGCATGTTCACCCCACATACAAAAATTCCTCCCATTAAAGTCAATTTACCAAACAAGGCTATTGTTACAACTAGCATTTATGGAATAATACATATCAATCAACATATTAGCCTTTCCCATGTCCTTTACATTCCAGAGTTCCAATTTAACATTATCTCTGTCTCTCAAATGACTAAAGAGCTGACATGTTGCCTCATTTTCTCTTCCTCACATTGTTTTATACAAGACTTGAAGACATGGAAAACGATTGGTATAGCTGAGCTTTTCTAAGGATTATTCAAGCTACGTGGTCACTTACTTATGCTTGCCAGTGTCAACTCTGTTACAGCTAAGAATTGTACCTTTGACTTGTGGCATTTTCGCCTTGGCCATTTATCCTCCAAAGTTTTAAACACCTTGAAGCAACAATTCCCTTTTGTTTCTTGTAATTCTCCTAATGTCTGTGATGTATGCCACTTTGCAAAACAAAGAAAGCTTCCATTTCCTGTTAGTCAGTCTAAATCTGTTTTTCCTCTTCAAATATTGCATGCTGATATTTGGGGACCATATCATCTCACTTCCATACATGGTCACCGTTATTTCTTGACTGTTGTTGATGACTTTACGCGTTACACCTGGACTTGTTTTTTAAAAACCAAATCTGAAGCATGTATCTCTTTGCAACACCTTATTATTTTTCTTGAAAATCAATTTGATCACAAGGTCAAAACTATTAGAACTGACAATGGTGTAGAATTCCAAATGGATTCTTTTTTCTCCTCCAAAGGAATTCTCCACCAAACTTCTTGTGTTGAAACCCTAGAACAAAATAGTGTGGTGGAAAGGAAGCATCAGCATATTTTACATGTAGCAAAGTCACTAATGTTTCAGTCACATTTACCTTTGTCTTACTGGACCTATGCAATTTCTCATGCCACTTATATCATCAATAGACTTCCCACTCCCACTTTAAACAATGACTTCCCATTTCAACTTTTGCATAACATTGTTCCAGATTATAATCAATTTAAGGTCTTTGGTTCACTATGTTTTGCTTGCACATCTTTTGTACACAGAATAAAATTTGATTCCAGATCTCATAAATGTGTTTTTCTTGGTTTTAAACATGGCACTAAAGGATATATCGTCCTTAACAATACCAATCATAAAATTCTCATTTCCAGACATGTTATCTTCTGTGAATCCATATTCCCTTATTCAAATTACTCTCCTCCTGCCAATGTCATCCCCATACCCAATTTCATTGAACCCACTGATCTCGTAGATACTGAGTACCTTTTCCCCCCTCCCAACCATAATACAACCTCAGCCTCCCCCAATCCTGTGATGTCTCCAGGTTTCTCTTCTGCTCCTGGCACTCACCTTCCCATTACCACCCATACCCCATCCGTGCGTAAATCTAACAGGTTACACAAGCGACTTGCATATCTAAGTGACTATCACTGCTCTCAAATGACATCAGCACCATCTGTTTCCATGTCTAAATCCTGCAGGTACCCTCTTTCTTCTGTTCTGTCTTATGATAAGCTCTCTCCCACTTACAAGCATTTCATTTGTTCCATTTCCATTCCGCATAAGCCCAGAAATTTTGGTGAAGCCAGTAAATACCCTGAATGGCAGTAAGCAATGCAAACTGAAATCAAAGCTTTAGAGCAAAACAACACTTGGACCCTGACTGATTTACCCTTGGGAAAATCTCCCATTGGTTGTAAATGGGTGTTTAAAACAAAATTTCATGCTGATGGTACTTTAAAAAGATACAAAGCTCGATTAGTGGCAAAGGACTATACCCAAACTGAGGGAGTAGATTATTTTGACACTTTCTCACCTATTGCCAAGATGACAACAATCCGCAACCTACTTGATGTGGCTGCCTCTTCCAATTGGTACATTACACAACTTGATGTCAACAATGCCTTCTTACATGGTGACCTGAATGAGGAGGTTTATATGTCCCTTCCTCCAGGTTTCTCTACTACTAATCCCAAACTCGTTTGCAAGTTGCAAAAGTCCCTTTGCGGTTTGAAGCAAGCCTCCCGTCAATGGTTTGCCAAACTCTCTTCTGCTTTATTCTCTTCTGGATTTGTTCAATCAAAATCTGATTACTCTTTGTTCACAAAACAGAATGACACTTCTTTTATTGCTCTTTCAGTCTATGTTGATGACATAATTCTTGGTGGCAATAATTTGGAAGAAATTAATCACATTAAGTCTTTCCTTGATGCCATATTCAAGATTAAAGACCTTGGCCAGCTCAAATTCTTCCTAGGTCTTGAGGTTGCTAGGTCCTTTATTGGCATTTCCTTAAATCAACACAATTTTGCTTTGGATATTCTTCAGGATGCAGGTTATTTGGGTTGCAAAACCCTTTCTACCCCTATGGCCCAACATACCAGGTTATCTCAGGATCTTGGCACCTTACTCACTAATGTCACCTCCTACCGCCAGCTTGTTGGTCGTCTGCTTTATCTCGCCATACCAGCTCAAATTCTTCCTAGGTCTTGAGGTTGCTAGGTCCTTTATTGGCATTTCCATAAATCAACACAATTTTGCTTTGGATATTCTTCAGGATGCAGGTTATTTGGGTTGTAAACCCCTTTCTACCCCTATGGCCCGACATACCAGGTTATCTCAGGATCTTGGCACCTTACTCACTAATGTCACCTCCTACCGCCGGCTTGTTGGTCGTCTGCTTTATCTCGCCATAACACGGCTTGGCATCTCCTATGTTGTTCAACAACTTTGCCAATTCACTCATGCTCCTACTACAGTTCACTGCCAAGCTGCTGTATGAGTCTTACAGTACATTAAAAGCTGTCCAGGTAAAGGGATCTTCTTCCCATCATCTTCTTCTCTACAACTGAAAGCATTCAGCGACTCAGATTGGGCCGATTGCCCTGATTCCTGCCGATCCTTTTCTGGGTATTGTATTTTTCTTGGTTCTTCCCTAGTTTCTTGGCGCACAAAGAAACAGACCACTGTGTCTCTTTCCTCTTCAGAGTCTGAATACCGTGCCATGCATTGTGTATCATGTGAAATCCAGTGGCTTCTCTATATACTTGCAGACTTACATGTCACACACTCTTCTCCCATACGACTCTATTGTGACAACCAATCTGCTATTCACATTGCTTCAAATCCCACCTTCCATGAACGCACTAAGCATTTGGAAATTGATTGCCATTTCGTAAGGGAAAAAGTCCAAGCTGGGATTCTCAAGGTTCTTCCAGTTCGCAGCACCAACCAACTTACTGATATGTTTACCAAGACTCTTGATCCTCAACCCTTTCATAGATTCCTATCTAGACTTGGTATGGTAAACATATATGCCCCAGCTTGCGGGGGGTAATGGAGTCAGTAACTTGAAATACGTGTCATTAGTTAATTCTTTATTGCTATCCAGTTGTATACAATTGTCCGTCTGTAACTAACACATTCATTTAGTTATAGATACAATTAGTTAGTCTGTTAGTTATAGATATTTGATTGTAACAGTTGTAACTAGAATGCTTCTGCTGTAACCAATTCTCAACTGATTTATTAAGTCTGTTGTACGTGTAACTCATATGTGTGTATATATGGAACGATGCACAGAGCAAAATTTCAATCAATGAATAAGAGAAAAGGCATTTCTTCTTTCTGCGTTCAATTCTGTCACTTGCCAGCTAAGTATTACTCCCAACGAATCCTGTCATAAGCTTTTTCGAGGTCAATTTTAATGGCCATGAAACCTATCTTCCCCTTCATACGTTGCATTATCAGAGCTCACTCTGCCAGGAATAAAATTACATTGGTTTGGAGAAATAACATCTGAAAGCACTTGCTTGATGCGATTAGCGACCACTTTTGTGACTGCTTTTGTAGATGACATTGCAAAGACTAATAGGCCGAAAATCCCGAATATTGTTTGGGTTTCCTTTTTTGGTATAAGGACAATGAAAGTATTATTTACTTGCTTGATAGTAACTGGGTTTTCAATCATGTTCCTAACACAATTGACAACGGAGGGGCTTCTTGTCTCCCACTGACTTTGGAAAATAAAGGTTTAAACCATCTGGTCCTGGAGATTTTAGTGCCCCCATATCAAAAATGGCATTTTAAATTTCCCCCTTAATACTCACAGCTAAAGCATCCAATTGCGAAGGCACAATGACCGGAAAAGCAATTTCATAATTTAACAAGCATGAGGTCTCACTATCATTTTGAAAAAGATTAGAAAAGAAATAAGTGGCTAATTTTTTTTTTGTCGTCAGCGTTATCAATCCAAGCCCTAGAATCATCTTGGATTGCTTCAATCTTGTTTCGATGACGCCGCCCATTAGCACAAGCATGAAAGAATTTATAGAGTTTTTATCTCTAAGGAATACCAATTGTTTTTTGCTTTTTGAGCCCACATCAAGTTTCCCTGGATCAAGACATCCTCAAGTTCCTCCCATAACTTCTTATGTAAAAGATCAAGAGAAGAAGATGTGCCGTCACAAAACATAGCCTTAGATAAGCCATCTAGCCGTCCCATCAGATGTCTCTTTTTACGACCCAAGAAACCAAAACCTTATAGCTCCATATCTTAGCATGTTCCACAAAAAGGGTCACATTGACGATCCAATTTTCATTTTCATCCCATAAGATTCTTCTACAACTTGCAATGGGACTAGCGTATACAGAGGTAATGAGAAACTCATCATTCCCATTTCTTACCCGAGCGTGAATAAATTGTTATGCTATGTCTAAAACTTCAATAGTCCAGTTTGAATCATACCAGAGAACCCAAACACCACCCCGAAAGTTGAGAACGTCCCAATCTTAAAATGAGAAAAAACCCAATTTGCTAGCAATCCGTTCTACCTTCACCCCTCTACAGTTAGTCTCAAAAATAGCAAGTAAATCAATATTATATTTAGATGTCACCTCATGAATAAGGCCCACAAAAGATTCATTTCTTGTATCTCTCACATTCCAGAAAAGACAATTCATGGGACAACACTGTTTATAGAAATATGGGTCGTAAGGCCCTCATTTTCATCTAGCACTGTTCCCTCATGCGTTCTTGAAAGACTCAGCCTGGTACCATCCTCATCTCTCAACTCATTTTGGGCTTCTGCTCTTTCAAGGTCCATCGCTTCCTTATTAGTCTCCACTAATCTCAGGTCCTCGGCTAAGTCACCTGTGATTGATGGGCATGATTCCTTCATATCCATTAGAGCACTAAACGGATTAGCTGAGGATAGAAAAGATTGCTTATTGGACTTGGAGACACTCGGTCCCACATCGTTTCTCCTGATGTCGCGGCCCTATGCTCTTTGCCGCCCATGGTCATATGTTCCTTTCTTCTCCTTGCATGGTTATCAGGGACCCACTTGCTCTTATTTGTAACATCTTTCCCAAAATTTCTAGACTCCAAATTTGGCCCACTCGAGAATCTCACTCCCAGCATATCGTTACTTAAGCTATGAGAACCAAAACCCTTTTACTCGCTAATGGCTATGGTGGCAGGCATATTCTTCGGAAGCTTTTGCTGATTACTCGTTCTGGTCTCCAACAAATCAAGGATGCTATTTCTTCACCGTGGAGGCTGGACAACCAAGTTCCACTCACCCAACTTCTCTGGTACCTGTGTATCGCCATTGACGGAGGCTACCGGTGTGCCCTCCTGTGAATGATCCCATGTTTGGGATGTTTTTGCCTCACTAGCGTCCATATGCTCACTCTCCTTTTGTACTTTTCCTTCAGCCTCACCAGGGCCTGACGTGTTCTCCTCCCGAGAGTCAGAGTGAAGCTCTGGGCAACGATCCCGATGGTGTCTGTAAAGTCCGCAATGGGAACAAATGAGGTGAAGGCCCTCATACTCCATAAACCTCCATTTCCCAAAAATGGTAACTGCTGAAATCAAACGCTTTTTCAGATCTAGTTCAACACAAATGCAAGCAAACCTCCCCCAGACCCTTAGATAAGTTGTCGAGTCTACCTTTAAAGTTTTCCCGATCAAGCCTCCAATTTTCCATAGGCTTTCAGAGTAGAAAAATTCTAAAATGAGAATCGGAATTCGAATCCACACAGCAATTTTCCTTTGACTCTCTACAGTCCAATGATCAAAATTCGGGTGCCACCATTGAACAATCAGATAATGATAAGCCATCATCCAAGGACCTTCAATATATATATAATTCATATCCTCCTCCTTAGAAAATGATACCACAAAGTACCCATTATCCAGATCTGTGATTTCAAAAGCTTCCCTTGCTTTCCAAAGTCTGTGCAGAGCCACTTTCATGCCCCAGATTGGAATTGTCTTCCCTAATAACTTAATAATCAATGACTTGTGCCATGGTAGACACCATCTTTCATATTCTTCACGGGTCACTACAAGCGTAGGGCAAAGATCATCATCCTCTCCTTTCTCGCTATTCTTCCCCGACTTCTGATCGCCTTCCACTCCATCTTCAAAGAAAGCATTCAAGCTTTTAATATGCTCGTACTATGCTTTTTCGAAAACACTACTCTCTCTCGAGTTTTTTGAATAGGAAAATTGGCCACACTTCAACAGCTTATCCTTATATGTTTCTTCACCATCATCCTATTGAGTCTCATCTGATCCCACTCCCTCTTCCTCCAATGTCTGCCGTACCTTCTTACTCCATTCTCTCCCATCTCCGCCCTCTGCACCCTTTTCGCCGTCACTTGCTCTCTCTTCTTCCGTTGCCATCCTTAACCTAGGGTTAGCTGTCGATTAAACTTAGTTATTCTTCACCATTGTCTCATATCTTCTCTCTATAAATAAGGATATATTAGGAAAAATTGCATCTTTAATTTATTTATTGTTTTTAATAATGAGTTCATTTTATATAATTTTCATGGTACATGAACTCGGACTGACTCGGCCGAGTTAGCCCGTGACTCTGCGACTCAGCAGGAAAACGATGACCTGTTAACCCCGAGTCATAGTCAACTTGGTGAATCGGCCATGACTCAGTCGACCCACTGAGTGAGGTGAGTCGACCGAGTTACATTTTTCTCGAGGATACATGTTTAGAAATTGCAAGAGTATTATCAGAAATTGCACCTAGAAGGCAAAAAGATCCAAATTTCACTTATCCATATTTCAATAGTCGACCAAAGGGAAAAAATCTAGAACAAGTCTTAGATCCAGATTCCACATCCTCCCTCCCGCCATTACCACTCTCACGTACCTATTTCATAGTTCCAGATTTCTTCTCTATCGACTCCTCCGACTTGGACGATTCTTACAAGGGTTGCTAGGCATCGAACTTGACCATAGCGGAGGCGGCTTGGACGCAAAAGTGAGAGGCAGATCTTGCGGGAGCTTGCCAAAAGAAGAAGATGAGGAAGATGGAGAGGAATAGGGTTTTTTATGGGTCTAGTGGTGTTTTGTTGTGAATGGGATTTAGAATCAGAGGAGGCAGCAGATCCAGTGAGAAGTGGAAGGAACCCTAAGAATAGTGAAAGAAAGAAGTGGAAGACAGATTTTTGATTTTACAGGACTGAATGCTGCATGAAGGATTTTGGTTTCGTTTTACAATTTTCGAAGCAAAGGGACTACTTGAGTACCACGGCATGGAGTGTTTCTTTTCTATAGCTGCCGGTGATATTTTGCCACGTGGATTCCATGCTTGAAAATGGTTGATTGTTTCTCACCTTTTTTTATGCTGATGCACTCGCCCGTACTTGCTCCATTCTCACCTGATCTCATCCATTGTGGAAACCAAGTTAAACTTTCCTTCACCTTCAATATTTTTATTAGGATGAATTTTGAAGTTTGAATTCCATGGATTTAATCAATTTACTATTTAACTTTGAAACTTTTATAATTTTCAATTTTACAATTTTGGAGTATTAAAATATTTTTTATTTTTTTATTCCTCATCGATCTGACCCCTGGTTTGACTCCGATCTAATCCACTGACCCTTGACCGATTCAATCACCGGTCCAAGTTCCCGCACCTTGATAATTTGATGGTTTTTGCCCATAAAAAAGATCGAATGGAATACTTACTAATAAGAATCATGCATTGGTAGCAAGATTTAAGCTCTAGTCTTTGTGAGTTAGAAGTTCCATAATTGTTAATTGAATTATTTTTTGTTGACAACTTTTTCCCCTTTCATTTCTCATCTGGACTCTACATGTTCACATACTACATCCGATTCTTAATATAAGAATCAACTTACTTTTTGTGAAATATTAATTATTAAAGCAGCCAATTAACTAATATATCTGTCATTTTTCTTCAAACTTTGATCAATTATAAATTGATATATAATTTAATAATATACATATGCATTCCTATATCTTATAATTAAGTAATTTATTTAACTTTATTAATGTCATCAAAAAAGTTAACTACCCTTTCGTATTAATGGTGGTGGGTAGTATCATATATGAAAGGAAGGGGGAAGGATTTAGTTGGAGAGATAAATACCAAAATAGAAACATCTTTTATAAGAGTCTGCTGATTTTTTAAAGAAATAAAAAAGTTAAATAAATTATTTAAGACTAAAGTATCCATTTAGTGCTTTAAGTTTACATCAAACTTCAGTTCATTTCTTTAAATTTAAAAATATGTATTTTTAATCATTCTATCTTAACAAATTAGTTTCATTAAATGAAAAATGCTGATTTAACAAATTTAAACATTGATTTTACAATTAAATGATAAAAAAGTATAATTAAATTTAAAAATATAGAAATAATTTTATTAAATAATTAAATCTAAGCCTATTTTGTCCGTATTTAATTGCTAACTTTTAAATTTGTTAAATCAATATTTCGGTTAAAAGAAGTTAACCACATTAAGATAGGTAAACTTAAAGTAAGTTCTATAAAATGGTATTTACATATTACATACAAGGCCCCTTAAAATCATATTTACATATTACATGCAAAACAAGCTTAATATCTTTTTCCCCTTAGTTTTAAGTTGATTATAACTCACCTTCTAAACTCTAATTTAACGTAACTCACCCTCATCTCTATAATGTAACTATTGAAGACTTTTAGTCTCTATATTTATATTTTAGATAATAAATTATGTATTTAACTATATAAACTGGATTGTAATGATTTAATGTTCAAAAACTAAATTTTAATTAGGTTTAAATTATATGGATTGAATGCTACAAAGTTAAAATTTAATAATTGAATTAAAATCACGTTAAAACCTTGTGAATAAAAAAATTAATTTTTCATAAATAAGCTATTGATTGATATGGTAAGTTGCCTCGTCTTTGTAAGGAAGAAAACAAAAGTTCAAATCTTTGTTTTTATTACAAAAATTTAAGAGAAATTTACCATCAAGTTTAAGCAACCTAATTAATGAACAAAAGGTCTCAAAGATTTGTAAAATTACCAAAGGTCTCAACTGTAACATGTCCATTGTTATTGACGGCTGGTGAGGTTGCTAATAATAACCGAATCAGATAGTGCTGAGACCGAATGATAATTTTACTAATCTTTGTGACCTTTTATTCATTAATTTCTCTATTTAAGACTTGATGATAAATTTATCAAAATCTAAATCTTACAAAATGTGTTATTGAGAAAGCCGGAAACATTTCCTCTTTGAATTTTGAAATAGATGACTGTCTGGACATCGTTTCAACTTCTGTCTTACCTTGGCACTTTGAAAGTTGTTTATGCATATAGTAAGACTCTCTCTCTCTCTCTCTGTTTTTTTTTTTTTGCTTTTGTATTTAGATTATTGTGTGTGGCATTTCAAAGTAATTTCCCCTTAATTCTATCCCTTATCCTTCTTCCTTGTGGCGCCACCACACGACAGGTTGGTACGGTTCTACTCTGAACTCTCCTCCATGGCATTCTCTTCTCCTTCGAAACTCACCCTTCTTCGCTCCTTTCACTTTCGGCCTTCTCTTCTCTCTTCTTCTTCCCTCTCTTTCACTTTTCTTCACTCTGCTTTATCTGCTCCTCAACGTTCCCGCAAATTTCCACTCAATACGGAAATCCGATGTGCTGAAAGAGAAGTTGCCTCACCTAAGCGAGATTTTGATCCCAAGGCCGGTGTCGCTGTTTATAAACCCAAATCCTATGAATTTCTCGTCGCTGATGCTGCGAATTCCCTCGCTTATGCTCTTGAAGACGGAAAATCTCGCCTGGAGATTGATTTCCCGTAAAGTTCTTCCTCTCCTGCTTGCGTTTTTGGTTTGCATGGCCTTCAACTAGGTGTACAGTAACTTCATATCTCTAAAACTTGAAAATGGGGAAAAGAGTTCTCCACTTAGTAGCTGGTAGCATACATAACTCACTGCTGGGAACAGTCAATTCCCCGATTATCCCTTATGTTTCTGAGAGGATCAACATCTTCTGTGTTTAACTTTGAAATTTTACGTGACAAAAGATGACTTTGAAATTTTAAGCGCTGTCAACATTTTCAAGTGTTTAATTTGGCTAGAAGATAACAAGAGACTTTATAAAATTAAAGGACTAAATGTACAATTCTGCCTAAATTCCTCCTTCGATAGGAAAAGGGCATTGGATGGTCGGTTTATGTTGCAAGGTGGATTTCATGCTTTGCTCTAGCTGAACTGATAAATTCTTACGTTCTTCGTTGAACCGGTATATTTGTTCTGTCACGTGTAGAATTTTGACTAGGGAGAAAATTAGATGAGCGGGGAAACTTTAATCTTTATAGCTGAACACTTTAGCATACGAAAAATTAATGCCATTTGATTGTTCAAAAGGATGATGTAACTGAGTTCTTGCTGAAATATATTACTAGCCAAAATGAGTGAATCTTGTATGTTCACATATAATCACATTTATCTTACATAAATGTTTTCTTTTGCATTATCTTTCGTTGTGTTTGCATGATTTTTGTGCTAAATTTGACAACTCAGTGGTAGGTATCAGTATCTGCATTCTGTCTCTTTAGCCGCGTAAGCCATAATATGCCTATCTAGTTATGCGATATGTGATGCAATACTCTAATTCAAATAATTAAACAACTACTCGTATTTATATTGCTCATTCTGGTCATTAGTCATTGGGAACTATGCATTTAAAATGCTCATACCGTCACGTGTTAATGCACTCTCAATGCTTAGTTTATATCCGTGGGTTCCAGATATTATTATAATTTTTTAGTGGGAAAAATGTATGTAAAAGCCACCATTTAGGTTCTGATGTCATGGTTGTAGCTTTTATATGCTATCATTTCTTTACCTGATTTTGCTTCCGGGACTTATGTCTTCAGGCCGTTGCCCAGCAACATTTCTTCTTATAAGGTACCATTCTTCTCCTTCATGACTCATTAGTGATGAAGTTAATTATTCTTGTTAGATCGTTAACTGTCAATCTTTATATTCTTTTCCATCCTAATATCTTGTAAGGTAAGGGTTGAAAATGGACAGATTAGGTGTATTGTAATAAGTGAGTCAAATTTGACCTGATGACATTCTTAGGATGCAGTAAAAATACATTAAAATGATCCTATCCATGTAGGGCTCATTTGTGGATGTTATCCAATTTATAATTTGTCCGCAACTTTAAATTAGAAGTTGGATTCAATATGACTATATCCATTAGATTAATTATAACTCATAGGCTATATTTAATGGATGATTGAGTGGATTCATGAATAATGGCTATAGGTACATACTATTCTTGTCTGACAAGTGATACTATTCTTGATCCTTAAACTTTTGGCATATGATAACTTACATGTTATTGTGGATCTATGTATTTCTCCTTATCTACTGTTGTTTCTTTTTTATCTTTTCTTTTGATGACTATTGTGATTCCTTGTATCAATTTCTATATTTTCCTTATGTTTTGTGATATCTAATTATCTATAATTTTTTATGGCTAGATGTTGATTTTATTCTTCTAGACACTGTTCTCATTGGCAGTTTCTAGACCTTCGTAACCATGTTTGCCTGATTATACTGCACGTAATTTTCTCAAATTCCTAAATATTTCAAGGGATCTTCAGATGAATTCAACGATGCAAACATTCAACTTGCCTTGGCTGTTGTGAGAAAGCTCCAGGAAAAGAAGGAGACTAGAGCTTGCATAGTAAGAAGACACATCTTGCCTTCACATTCCTTGCCAGAAGTACTTGTTTATAAATACTGATTCTTATTTGGATGAGATATAATTGTATTTTGGTTCTCAATTGTAGGTATTCCCTGATAAGCCAGAAAAACGAAGGGCCTCTGAGTTGTTCAAAGCAGCTCTGGATTCAGTAAAAAAATCACGTTTACTGTTCTTCATTGTTCCCCCCTTTTTCTGTTATTATGATGGGCAAAACTGATTGGAGTTCAATTCAATGTAGCTTTATATTCTTTTGTATTGGCCCAACTAAACGTCATCTTCAGAAATGTCTTTCCAAACGTATCCTTCCAAGCCAACAATAACATTTAGCAATTGATTGGTGGTTGTTGACCAAAAAGTATCTCTCTCGTATTGAAGTCTTTCTGATTTTAAAGAGTGATTTTTGTTATGCTTCAGATTGATGGCATCTCCATAGGTTCCCTGGATGACGTCCCTGGTGGACCTCTCACTTCATTTTTTAGATCTGTTAGAGACACCCTTGATTTTGACTTTGAAGATGAGAATGAAGGCAAGTATTGGGGAAAAAGTATTTATGTGACTATTGTGGGGTGTAATTGGTGGAATTAAAATGTGAAGGTGTGAAAATGAGGGGATATATGTAGACTTTTTTCGTTTTAAGATATGTGTTAAATTTTTCCTCTCATTTTCAATTTACCATTCTACTCCCACCAAGTGTACCCTTATTCTTAAGTTATGTCTTGTTGACATCAAGTGTAGGTTTGTATCACCTGATCATGATTGAAAGAATTAGTTTGACACTTGTTTCTTACAAATGCAGGTCGTTGGAAGCCTAGTGAGCCCCCTACATTATACATATTCATTAATTGCAGTACACGTGATCTTGCATACATAGAGCAGTATGTGGTATGGTAACTTTGAAAGCAAAACATTTGTACAGTCCTTAATGGATTTAATTATCTATTACTGAACAGAAGATATACTATATCAGTGGTAGGCTGCTTTAGTATGATGCATATCATCATTAGCCTGTCACTTATTGGATTGTGCAGGAAAAATTTGCTATTTCAGCGCCAACACTTCTGTTTAATCTTGAGCTAGAAACTCTGCGGTATATTTTCATGTCATCTGTTGGTTTTGATCTATGTCTGTATTCTGAAAATGCATTTATTAGTGACAGACTATCGTAATTGACTCTACAGTGCTGACTTAGGCCTTCTAGGCTTTCCACCTAAAGATTTGCAGTACCGGTTTCTCTGTCAATTTACTCCAGTGTTCTATATTCGAATCAGAGAGTATTCAAAGGTGCGTCTTCATTTAATCTTCTCTAGATAATGATGCTTCTTGCAATTGTGAGCTTTGCTTGTTTACCTAGTCTATTCTTCAGACAGTTGCTGTAGCTCCTTATATTGTCAATTACAGTGGAGCGCTGTTTCGCCAGTATCCTGGTAGGCAAAATATTCTTGAATCATATTGTTTGGGATTTCTCCTTTTTCTTTGACATCGACAAAAATGTAATTGGATCTCAACTTTATGATATGTTAAGGTCCTTGGCAGGTGATGCTCAAGCAAGCAGATGGTTCTTATGCTTGCGTAGCTGAGAGTGCAACCCGCTTCACCCTTGGTGAAGTACGCTCATAGACTTCACCATATTTGCTTCATGATTTTATACGCTTGCATGCTAATCTGTTGCCTGATCTAGGCCAAAGATGAATTGTTGAGGGTCCTGGGACTTCAAGAAGAAGAGGGCAGCTCTCTAGAATTTCTTCGAAGAGGCTACAAGGTCTACTTTTGAGAAAGAATCTATCTTTTATAATTCTATGTATGCTTGTAGCTAGATTTCTTTGTCATATTCATTTATTTAAAGGCAGGATTTCCTCTCTGGGTAGAGTCTGCACTTGCTATGGCCCTACCTGGGCATTCTTCTTATAACTAGAATGTTGCGCTACATTACATTAGCTTATTGTATGAAGTGATTTTAAGTGTGCTGGCAGATGATCCATCTCTTTCTTGGGTTTGCAGTAAGATACAGCAGCTACTGTTCTTATTGCCTTCACAAAGTTGAGTGCCGGGCTGCCAGCTTAGTATTATAATATTTTTTTCTAACAAAGCTCTTCCGTTTTTAATATACACTGTTATTCTTAAATATATGATAGAACATTAAAACTGACTACTATTGGCAATTCCCCCTTGGTTTAATTTTATATTCTGATGATGCTGTTCTTGCTTCTGTTGATATATGTGCTTGAGTGGAATGAGTTTATACAACTGTGTATCCTGGAAATTTTGGTTCGTTTCAATGTTGAGGAGGCCTTTTTTTTTTTTCGGGTTATTATGGTCCTATTGATCTTATTTGAGATACCCTATCATGTTCATATCTGAATAAGTTGCACCTGAATTGTGTGATTCTGCAGTCAAGCACATGGTGGGAAGAAGATGTTGAGTTAGAAGTATCTTCTGCATGGCGGAGTTGAGCTCTACCACAATCCTGAAACAGGTTCAGGATATTATTGGATCTGCTCAACCTGATTTTCGATGCTATCATCGTGTATTTCCACTAAAAGCGTAACCTTTTGTCTTGTCTTGTCTTGTATATTCTTTGATGCAATATTTCATTTGCCCCATTTTTGTTGTTTGAAACTTCTGTCTCCAGCAACTGTGGCCAAGAAAAGAATCACCGGACACAAGTTGCTGGATATCAGATCAACTTATGTGAGATACAACCTAATTAATATGAAAAATTAGAACCCCAACTCAAATGCTATATGCGCATTTTTATTTTCTACACTTCCAACAGTTCTTTGCTTGCGAACTAGACACATTTATCCTACACGCATCTTTTGATAAATGAGTATTGTACTATTCATGACTTGTATGGTTTGTTATACATTATTTAGTCCCTACAGTCCCATGCAAGAGTTACAACTGATTAAATTATGTAAATTAAAATGTTGATTGAAGTAAGTTAAAAGTAAGAAATGCGTATGGTCTTGTTTGAGCTGATTTTCGTAAAAGAATAATTAAAAATAAAAGTTAGGTTACCAACAATAGAAATATAAACAAAAGGACCAGAGAATTTAGCAGAAGATGGATAAAGCAATTGTATTAATGAAGTTGTAAGAATACAACGACATTTGGAAAATTTAGTGTTTGTGAATATAGCAGTGAAGCTCTGAGTGACCCAAAATATGTTTTTTGTTACCTGGAACTCAATTATGTAGGTGGTCCATTCTCAGGCAGCTACTTCATCTTCGGATCTCACTTGTCTGTATAACCGGCATTCCCGTGGGGTTAGCCTTTTTTCTGGAGGCTTGCATGTGTCACTCCATGCTTCTTCCCGTTAGACCTTCTGTGGATTCTCCTTTTCCTATGGAACTGCTAACTGGGCTTTAACTTTGTCTGGTTCAATGCTATTTTTTGGGGTACAGGTATTTAATTTTTTTCCAAAATATACCCTTATTTTTTGAGAAAGTTTGTGAGAATGAGTGGAAAATTGAGAATGTGTAATATTTAATATACAAATATGTATTTAATAGGGGTAAAAATTTAGAGAGTAGATTAAAATTTCAGACGAGAACAAAAAAATGTAACTTGTTCATTTCGAGCCACAGGGTAAAACCAGTATATAGATGACTTCCATTATAAGCATTTTTTATAAAACAGGATAGAAGCATAAGAAAAGGTAAGAAACCGCTTTTTTATTATATTTTATTTTGTGTTAGTTCATTCTCATACTATAAACAAATAAACAGCTCCCAAGCATTATTGTACACCGAAATCTCCTGCAGAAGGAAAGTCGTGTATGTTTGTCAAAACTCAAATAAGCACAGGCCACAAACAAAACAACCAAGTTATACTTGCATTTCACTATACACAGTCAAAACTCTCGGTCTTATCTGCATGTGAACAGAGAGTAAGACAAGCAGAGACAGACAAAGATACAAAGGAACTACTACTCTTTTTAGCTGCTAAACAAGTAATGAATCAATCAATCTCCATGATCATAAACACTGAAGTCAGGTTCTGGAGGCTTTTGGAGGGAACGAAGCTTACGACCACGAATGGCTTTAGCCGCGAAGCGAGAAGCATACATGGCTGAAGCAATCCCAGTCCTGGATGAACTCTCGGTTCTTGAAAGCAAGGCTTTTCCATCATCATCAGAACCATAATCTTCATCCTCCTCCTCCTCCTCCTCCTCCTCTATCATTTGTGACTCCATCATCTTCCTTTTGGCATACCTTCGCCACGCAGCCTGAATGAAAGTCGCTGCCCATGTTCTCCACTGCTGTGAGTAGTACCGGAAGGTCTGCTGAACCTGTCTGCTATGCAGGCGCCTGAACTGTGAAGCCACAAACTTCAACATCTCAGCTTCCAAAGCAAATGCTTCAACTTCATTGATAGCTTTCACTGTCCTTGTAGATGATGGCAAGTTTGCTGCAGATTTCGGGTCTAATGCCCATGTCAGAAGCTCTTCTCCACAAAAATCACCTTCTTTGAGAAGGCCCCTGTTGAAGAATCCACTTCTTCCACCGCCTGTGGTCACACTCTCTAAACGACCACGTATGATGAAGAACATCTCAACTACCGGATCTCCTTCCCTAACAATGTATGTTCCCTCTGTGTATAAACTTGGCTTCAAACGCTCACAAATAGCATCCAGCAAGCGTTCGTCCATATTAGCGAAGAGAGGAACCTGCATATGATACATGACATATACAGAAAGCCAAAGCGGAAAAAGGCAGCACGTTTCAGCGAAGTGTGAAAATTTAACCTGGCTCAGCCGGTCAAACCAGTAAACTAATAAATCAGTCCCCTGGCTGATCTGGTAAAGAGCTTTGGACAGGTTAAATTTATATTTTCATCCCAAGCATAAAATGCCATTGTTTTGAGTTTAAAAAAGAAAAAGAAAAAGAAAAAATAGTTTTCTACGATTTTTGTGCTTTTGTAACTCTGTTTACAGCTAATGACATTGCTTTTGAAGCACAAGCTTAAAACTGAGATGATGAACCATCCCAATATGAAGGGGGTGTGTGTGTATAGGGAGACTTAATATTAAGTTCTAATAAATGTATTCACCAATCCAAAAGTATAACAAGTAAAAAAAAAAATTATGTAATGATAAGTTTTAATGCAGAAAATAATAGCAAGTCCATATTGCCCACTTATTATTAAAACTTTTTAATGGTTACATTTCTTTCTTAGGACTTCATAGTTATTCTCACCCACACACACAAATGAGTATGCTTACCCTTCTAACCAAATTCAGACAAAGATGCCGTTTGATATCCCTCCTTAGATCTTTTGGAAGACTCTGAACCAAGGACTCTTCGTTGACTCCTCGTGTTTCCATCCATTTGTATTGATCATAGCGTCTAACTCTTTCCCTTAGCTCTTGAGGAAGCACACGGTGATGCATCCACTGCTCAGAATCACGCCTTTTGATCCTCATTTCCTCAAGACGAACGGTGATTGATTGAAGGTAGTTCTGTTTCACACATTAATAATTGCCTTTTTGACTATGTACAAGAAACCATGTAAGGAAACAAAAACTTTGGATCTAGGCTTTTTGCTTTTCCTTACCTGCACTTTTCCAATGAGAAGAGCCATAAGGACAAGCCCCAGGATACATATAAATATGGAAAAACAAGCCTCCCCAATGTAAGTACTGGTGTCAAGTCCCTGCCCAAGTGTGCTAAGGTGAACAAAACCAAAGGTTATTAGGCTTGCAAGTCTTGTGAAGAAATATAGCATTACTGAAAATTCACGCATGCTAACTTGATCTAAACTCTAGGTTAAAAAAATAGTGCATTCAGTTTTTGATATAAGAGTTAGATAAACTAATTATTAAGGAAATAAATGGTGAGTTAAAAAAGATAGCAGCATAAACCACTTCATATTTTCTGGGAACAAAATGAACGGAAAAGAGAATGAGAGAAGAAGCATACACACACACACACACACATATACATATTTTTATATTCGTAGACATACACGCACCTGACATTTTGAAGGCCCCACCAGAAACATAGAAGGAATTTACTCCACATATCACTGGAGGCAGTAATACCCTTCTGTATAACTCTTGTGTAGATTCCGTAATCAAATAGTGGGTCTTCACCTCCAGCTGCACAATTCCTGTCAAGAATATCGCCATTGACATTCTTCCAGGCTTCGTATCCGGGATGGTGCCGATTCGAGCTCTCACAGTACAAGAAATGTGGAATGCATCCTTGAGAAGCAGCAGCAGCACAAGCCTGCTGCCAGCACGTGTCATTTCGTTCAATAGCTAGTAAGTACCACGCAGCCCCTACTATCTGTGACATCACACCAACACAATCCGTTAGAAGGATGAATGAATTAGTGAGGTGGATAATTAGCTATTAGTTAGATTAATCACCTGGTTAGGCTCCATAAATAGAAGTCTTATAATGAGTTTTAACTGTGTGAAGGGATGTAGATCCCACCATGCAACCGAGAGCATAACTTGGGGTCTCTCTCGTAATTTCCAAGCGTTTCGAGAAAGTTTTGAAAAAGTTATTTTTTTGTCAAACCACACTCTCTCTCGTAATAAATTTTTTCTTTTCCTCCTTTTCTTTTTTTCTCTTTTCTCCTTCATACTTACTTTTTTATCTCGAACTCCGTAAAAGCTAATAACTTCTCAAATACAATCGCCTTTCAAACATAGGTTTTGCTTTGAAATCCATAAAAGTTATTCTCCCAAAATCTATTATCTAAAACTTAGGTTTTATCTCGAACTCCGTAAAAGCTATTCTCAAGCATACTTTCAAAGGAGCTCTAATTCATTGTGAATTGTTTAATGAACTCATGCTATTTCTTGATTAATCAACATGATTTCTTCATATAGTTCTTGTTATTACTCTTCAATCAACATGATTTCTATTTTCTTCATATAGTTCTTGTTGTTACTCTTCAATCAATACATTTAACACAATCACAGAGCTTGCTTTCATTACTCCATTATTCAAACAACTCATATTGAAACATAGTGAAGTGTGAATTCATGAAAAATTCAAGCATTAAGAAGCAAAAGAAGAAGTCAATTGAGAAGCATAAATCACTTTTACAGCATGAAATTAGATTAACTTACATGACTAACAAGCATGTACCAGACCAAATAGTAGGTGGCACCGACAAGTGCATTATCAGAAAAAACAGCAGCTGTTTTCTTCACTTCGGTAGCTAAAGGTATAAAGCGAGCAAATCTTGGAATATATTGGAGGATGACCACTCTCAATAGTGTTGTTTTTGTTGCCAACACCTCTAAACCTTTTGCTTTGCGAAGATAGTCAGCCACCACAATCTGCACTGGACACATCTATATATAGCATACCACTTCTTGGAGACAAATTTCCAAACCTCACTCCAAAGAAAAAGGTTTTTTTCTTTACAAGATCATGACTGTAGCCAAAACTGTCCTTCAATTCTAATCTACATATGATTTATCATTACTATCCTTCCAGAATTGTGAGCAAACTATACAGCTTATCTTCTATTTGTGGCAAAAGTCCTAGTCTCTTTTTCCCTTGATCATCTACATAATATTTCATGGCTAGCAGTAATAGATATACTAATTACTGCATCTCCCTGCATATAAAGCTTGCATAACTTATTTCATTTATTTCGCATCTATGACATATTTATAATACCTCAAACAATATCTATGCAAGACTATGTCAAATTAGAATTACATTTAGGAATTAAGAGGAAGAGTGTTGCCAGAAATAAGACTTTGCATGGGAGGTTAGATCATTTCTTTGATATTCCTCCTAGCCCCCTAGTATAAGAGCCAGACAAGGGTTTAATTTGATCCTAAATATAAGACTCAAATCCACTTTATCTCCCAAATTTATAATTCTTGTTTCAAAGTATCCTTACTGATTAAAATTTCATTAAGAGGTAGTTCTAATGCACATAATTAAAAAAAGTATTTTAGAAAAATCAACACCCATTTAATTAAAATAACTAAATTTCTTTTTCAAATATTTGCAACTTAGTTATCTAACCCTTATATTAAGGACAAAAGGTAGTACTATTATGTTTTTGGATTAGGCCTAAATACAATGAGTTGGGTATTTGTCACTAGTTTTTTCAATAGAATTATTACAAGTAGAGGAGAAACTCTCAAAGTAGCAAAGCAGTGGCCAAAAGAAGAAGCTGATGACAATAGTTTGGACTAACCTGTGGTAATGGCAGCACAGAACTGAAATCAACGATGAAGTAACGCCCAAGGTATCTCTTGGCAATCTTCTTAGGATCAATGACGAGTTCACCTCGCCCAAAAACCCGAGAGGACGGTGCGATATAAGCTGTCCGGAATTGGAAGCCCATGCGGATGAGATAGATAAAATCAAGTATTGATCTCAGAATGATAGCAGTAGATGCAAGTGCAGTATCGATGGCAAGGCAGTGAGATTTGAGGTTGAAGTAAGGAAGATAGAAGAAGAGAGGATCACATGAAACAGAAATAATACAAAGAAGCTCAAAAAACTTGTTCCACAGCAAAAGGGTCTTGTCTTGAGGATCAAATATTTTAGTCTCTGATACTTTAAGATCTTCTGGGAAAACTTGCCAGGTGACTCCACTTTTCAGTGATCTTCCAAATGTCTTTAGTCCATCTGATCCTCTCTTCATTCCCATCCTAAAGGATCTTGATGCATTCTTGTTCTCACGTGGTCTACCCTCTATATTAAATCTGAGCTTCTTCATGATTCCTCTGGGGCTGGGTTGCACTGAACTATTAGAGTCAAATTCATCCAACCTGTATCATCATCACTACCGTTAATGGATGCTTATTTTAACAACTAAACATAAACGGCGTGTGTTATGAACTCTGAATTCTGAACTCATTCTCTTTCTGCATTGTTGATCCTTACAATTTGGTATAATTTTGGTTTTTGGTCAGTGTAGTTTCAGATCGGGGTTTATCATCCCTTTTAGTTTCTTCCATCCAAAACATCAGTATCTGTAGTTTTGTAAGAACTTGGAGAGTTTAACATCGTTAGCTTTAGGTACTTATAAGAGTTTTGGTTTTGATCCCTATGTTTAGTTAACATCATTAAACTCATTTCCAAGTCTTCATAAAATTATATAGACTAACGTTTTCGATGGAAGATACTGTGGGGATGATAAACTACGATTGAAACTATAAGGATCAAAACCAAAATTCGATCAAATTGTAAAGGACAACAATAATATTAACACTTTTCTTTCAATATGTTTCTCCATGAAACATCAATGAACACACACACACACACAAACAATAGTTGCACATTCTGTACCTCACAAATTTATCCCTTTGGTCGTATGAATTGTAGCAGGAGTTGAACATACTGAAGAAATCACATTAGCATCTGTATAGTAATTAACCTCCACAATAATAAATCGGCTGCAAAATGTAGCAAAATTCTCATCAATCCATATCAACATATATTTCAACGTGCCAAACAACCTCACATAACAAACAAAGCTATATATTTTAGGAGAGGGAAAGTCTTTATATAGTTACCTATAATTTCTTTGTTTTTGTTTTTTTTCAAATAATGATATTTGGAATTTTTTTTATCATATTACTAGTTATCCAAGCAATATCAAGGGTTTTATGATCAAGATGCCTCTTCTCAGTAGTATTTTTCAACAAGGTTGGTCTTGATTTTTAATTTGATACCCATACTTTTCCCTCTCTTATTAAATCATGTAACTTTAATTTGTTAGTCTCCATACATAGGCTAACGGTGCCAACAAAACAAAGTTACCGGGCTAATGGTTCTATCAAGGCAAAATTAAAGGAATTAATTAAAAAAAGTGTAGGTGCCAAATAAAAAATTGAGGGAAAGTATAGTGACATGTAAAATAGTTTTCCTTCTAGAAAAACACTGCAAATTTATTTCCAAAATTCACAAACAAGAGACCTCACCAAAATCATAATGTCACATTATTGATAAACAGATAACTTGAGCACAGTTCCAGGGTATTTTGCATTTCCATCTATATCATATTCCACTAATAATATGAGCAAGGTGCAACATGACATGAAACAACAGAACATGACAAGAATTGGTGTATTGGATGAGAATGTTAAATACGTATCAGACATTTTATAGCTAATAATTTAAATGTTTGAACTAATAATTTCGACTCCGAAATTAACAGAGAGAGAGGCATTGTTGTTCTTCTTTTCTGCAGAAGAAATTCACCTCGATTCTTCCCATTTAATCATTAATTTAAGTAATTAAAACCTCATAGCTGATCGATCGATTAAAACTGAAATCAAATTGGGGAAGAAAAATAATATTCAATTAAAAGGACGTAAAAGTAAGGGGACTTACAATGAATGGTCGAACAGGGAAATGAAGGTGTGAGGAGAAATGAGAAAGGAGAGAAATTTAGAAAGGGGAAGAAATTGATTGAAGAGAAAGTTTGAAAATGGCCCAAAGAATTCGGAAGTTATGACAGTTTTTATCGTTATGCAGCTCCTTGCTAGATTTGTACCACACGTGTGTACCTTTGAGCCTTTGGCCTGCTTTCTTCAAATTTTACTACTTGGGATACTTCTGTTATTACCAGGGGTTTGTAAATATTACTGTATTGTTATTATTATTTAGGATCAGTAAAAAAGAAAAGACAACGAAAATCAAAACGAGATTGACAAAAATTCATTAGACAGAAAGAGAATTACTAGCTTTAGAACTAAATATAAAAGTTAAATAAGGGGTTTATATTCGTTTTACTTTTAAATTTATAATCTTTTTTAAATGTTATTATTAAATACATAGGGTTTCCATGAATGGATGGTTATAATTCATATAATTAAAAAGAGTATTTTACAGAAATTAACACACATTTATTACAAATAATTAATTTAACTACTTTTTTCAATCCACATATTAATTATAAAGCTCTTACATTATGAACACATGTAGTAATATTTAAGTTTTTTCTTGACAATACTTTTTTTAATTTGTTGGTTAACTTCTTGTGAATTCTTAACCAGTCAAGATTTATTAAAGTGAATAATCCTCTCATTTTTTGTGAATCAAAATTTGTGAACACATTCTGGGTTTACTATTTTGTTCATTAATGCAATCTTAGTCACTTTCAATTCTTTGGACGTTGATTGACACCTAATTTAGGTCAACCTCTTTTAAGATTGAATTAGCCATGGAAATATGCTTATTCTGTTCATTATAACGTAGCTAGCAAAAAAACTCTCATGCATTGCAAGGGCCATTAAAATAAGTAAGTGTATCACTGATTATAACATAGTTCATTGACATAAGTAGTACAAATATTTTCTCATTGTTAGAAAAAGATACATGTATCAAAACGGGGAAAGATTGAGAGCAATGATTGATCATACTATAAAGAATTTTTCTGTTTTCAAATCTCTTATGTAAGACAATCATTTGTTCAGCTTTCTTAATGATATAAAAATTTTCCCTTTTTGCTCAAAAAAGGAAAAGCTAAAAGGTACTGAAGTACCAACAAGCTTTTAGTTGGATTGATGGGGCATCCAACTAGTAAGGTCTCAAATTCAAACTCAACATGCAGCAACGTTAAAATTTATCGAGAGAGCTTACAATTCGAAAGGTCCCACAAGTGCTATACCCAGAGAAGTCTATAGTTCAGATACTTGGTAATAGGGTCTAGGAAAAAGTCGGATACCAAATGACCAAAGGCGAATAAAAAAAGGTATTGAAGTAGAAGAGACTTATTCATCACTTGGCTTTGATTTTAATATCCCAACATCACAAATTCACAATGATATCAACTCCTCATAATTTAACTAATACAACATCAAATCCTTAATATAAGACACATCTGACTAATTTATAGAGATTAAGGAAACTAAACAGATTATTCTAAAGTATTTATAATTATTTTTTTTCAAAACTAACATGTAATTTAATGATACGCATAAATATTTCAGAGAGATCATATAATATATATTATAATTAAATAATTTATTTACTTTATTAATCATTCTCAATTAGTTGACGGAATTTTATATTAAGAATTAGAACCAATGCATATATGTTTATATAATTGAATATATACAAGCCATTGATATTTTGTTCAAAGGATCAACAAATATTAACATGGAATCACTGACTGCTCTACTTCACATAAATTATAGAAACCATTGTTTTAAAAGCAAGGGCAGTTTAATCACCTTGACATTAACCATATTTGCTAACTAGGCTAATTAGTTTTCCCATCCTATGGGTTGATACTCATTTCCTACAGGTAATGTAACATATTTTACATGAAGAGAGAATACAAAGACAACAGATGTGACGAAAAACAAGGTGGCCAGCAAATGAGCTTGAAGGCTTCCTCTTACAATTCAATTCTACACAAGTGGGACTCAATAAAGAAAGCAAATAGCAGATGACAACCATTGTTCACAAAGCATCACGAGCAGCTATACGGCAAGTGATTGCATCTGCAAGTGATGATACAGCAAGCTCTGGACCAGATATCTTGTAATGCTGAAGCATAGCAAAATTAATTATTATATACTATAAAGTACAAAAGGAAAGATAGAAAATCATATCAGATTAAGTGTAGATGCAAACCTTTTGTATCTGGGATTGGTTTGCTCTCCCTTCCAGCTCTTCCAGGTCAACCTCTTTCCCATTGATCAACTTCTCAACTGCTTTCATCTTAAAACAAGGACAAATGTCTTTAGGATCACTTTCTAGCAATGTGAGACACTACCCAAGTCTTTATTTATAAGTACTTGTAACTCTTTTTCACGTACCAATAAGTAATATTTAAACTTCACAAAAGTTTCTAAATTTTCCCTTATTAAGATCTCTCTCTCTCTATATATATATATATATATATTATATATTTACAAATCATTTCACTCCCCTCTATTTCTCTTTCTCCAACAAAAATTAAATAGGGATAAAATTGAAAAATGGTCATTAATAACCCTCCAAGTGACTAATATACATTTGGGACCAAACTTTTCCCTTTCAAGTGACGTATAATAGGGACAGGCAAGGTAAGTAAAAAAATTAAAAAGGTGTCACACTTAAATGCAGAATTATCTCACCTCCTCAGGAGTAGCATCAAATCTAGCAGCAAGAATGTAAGTTGTGGAATCAGAGATGCCGCATCTTTTCAATGACTCCGTAATCTAGACATAACAAACAAAGTTCACATTCTATCATATAGAACAATGAAAAACAACCAGGTAACACAAATAATGCAAACACTTACATGCTTGGATCCTGAGTAATTGTAAACCAGCTCCGAATGAAGTGTGCGTGTTGTCAAAGAATCCCGTGACTTGGCTATGAGTGTCTTGTGTGCAGCAGCTAGAACCGGGAAAACATCTGGAATCTGGTTCAGTTGAAAAAAGAGGGAACAATAGAAAGATGCAATAAGGTTTCACTACTTGTCCATAGTTCATAAACAATATTATGCTTTCAATTTATCATCTTATAAGTGGGGATGGACTTGACTCTGGGGAAAGAGACGGCAACACGGATGAACTAGAAAAAGGAAGGAGACTATAATTCCTACATAAGTAGAATTAAGAAGTATTACAAGTAAAGCATTAAGGAATGAAACTTCTGGTTCCAATGTCGCAGCTTGCATGCTTTCAAGGAGCTCCCTGCAAGAGCAAGATACTTCAACTACTAATGTTTGAGATCAAGTTCCTAAACTTCACGATGCTTCTATATATATTTCTAGTTGTCCAAAGAAACTTGGAAAAATTATACTGAATCAAAAATTGTTGTTAATGGCTTAGATGCATCTGGTCCCACACTTCTAGTATCCTGTCTTGTATAAAAATTACATGCTCAACTATAAAAGACCAGTCTCAGAATCTGTTTTTCTCTACACTCTCATCCTCTGTATACTCCAACTTCTCAGCATTTGAAGAAGCGGAAAGTGAGAAAGAGCAAGCATAGCCAACAATCTACACGAATGCAACTTTCTGTGAAAAATTCTAATTTTGTAATTATCACACGGAAAAAAAAAAGACTAACTTTGAATTGGTGACATCAGTGAAAAGTGCAAGAGAAAGAGTGCTTCCATTAATCTTGAACACCTTCATAGCTTCAGCTTGTACCTGTAAATAAGGCAAAACAAAAAACAAAAAATCAGTCTGTGCTTACGAACAAAACATGGAAAATGAAGAAAGGAAGCAAGTCTGGACAAAAGAATTACAACAAAGAACTGAAAAATAATGAATGTAAGAAAAACAATTTGAGAAGTTAAAAACAAACTTTGTCCTTTTCAGAGCAAGCAATGAGCAGAGAACTAATTGATGGCCCGAGCTATAAATTTGGGAGAATAATAATAAAACTACGACCACCAGCAAAGATGATCACCAGAGCGGGATAGAAGAACATCAACAGCGAAAATGATTTCGGAAGGTTCAAAATAAGCACAGGGATGATTTTATTTGCTTCCCAGACTGTTACATTCAGCCAGATGCAAAACACAGATTGGAAGGTGGAACGATCCCGAACTTACCTTGCCGGAGCGGAGATGACACGGCAATAGAAGGTGATCGACGGTGGCTGCACGAGGTCGGGTGGGTTAAGCGGCGGCTAATTTCTGCTCTACGATTGGATTGGAATTTGGAAGCAGTGAGGGTTCAGAGTAGAGATTTTGTGCCGGTTTAGAAATAAGCCAGGGCAAAATGCATTTTATCCCAATATTTATTTTTGTTGAAAGTATTTATATTTAAATAAATATTAGATAAGAGATTAACAATAATTTTTTTTTAAAATGTATTTTTAAGAAAAGAGTTATCAAAAGTTAAAATCTACAAGTAAACAGATTGTATTTAAACCTTAAAAAGTTATAGGCAAGCGCACTTATCCCAATATAACAGATGGCTAAGAGCTTTTTTGAAAACTATTTTGAAAATAAATCTTATAGATTTTCAAGTAAAATCTGGGTTTTGGATAATAAATTTTTGAAAATAGTTTTTACAGATTCCGAGGAAAAACCTAGGTTTTGAAAAATGATATATGTTTACGGATTTCGAGGCAAAAAGTAAGTAGGAAAGAGAAAGAATGAAAAATAGAAAAGATGAAAAAGAAGAAAGAAAAAGTAAGAAAGAGGAAAGAGAATGAAGAAAAAAGTAGAAAAAATGAAAAAAAACGTAGAAAAGAGAAAATCTAGATTTTAAACCGAGAGCCAAAATAGCTTTTCTAAAAAACTTTTTTGTTTGGACAAAACCTAAGTTTTAGGTCAAAACCTTGGTGTTAAAACCAAAGTTAGATTCTAGAAATAGCTTCCAAATAAACCCTAAAATAATCAGATGAAGAGCTAGTGTGTTTTAAATAAAATTATCTCTATTATAAAGATTTATATGTTTTAAAAAAAATTAAATAATAATCAAGCTTTGTACTTAAAATGCTTTAAACTGACGTCATTTTACTAAAAGTATTAGAGGAACTTTATTTTAATACATTTGAATGTTCTTGTGAGTAGACAATCATTACAAGCTCTTACTATTGGGAAAAAATCATCAATTTAATTATAATATATCAAAATTCCACCATTGTAATAAATACCGGGTCCGCTTGGTAAAGCGGTGGAGAAGTATTTATGGGTTTATTCACACAAGCCGAGGCAAATATGTGGAGGAGATTGTCTCGTTTTACAGAAAAATACTGTTGAACGTGCTTATGGGCATAAGTACCTTGTTGCCAAACAAGGCCACTATACATATCGACAGTAGACTCTTGACATTTCATATCTCATTTAGTTTTTAAGGGTTTTATTTTATAACAAAATGATTACATATTGTACACTCATGGGAGTTGATGTTGACATTTATTCATTGTAACATTTAGTCGAGTTGAATGCCATATGTATACACATATGAAAGTTATGTAATACATATGATAGATATCAAAGCGAATGGGAACCTCCCCCTCTTTGTCTTTAATTCTCTCTTGTCTACTCATCTTTTTTATATCGAATCTCTTATTTTATAACAACCCTTTTGTTTTTCTTTTTGTGTCCTGATGAAAAAAATTCCACCCTTTTGTCATTATTGGATTATTGCTTATCATATTGCCCCAATCCTAATTAAGAGTTAGTTAAGGAATTGTAAAACCCTTGATTTATTGTCTTTAAATTTTCTACTTTTTTTTTAAAATATTCACATTAATTACATTTGTTAAAAGAGGTATTTAGAGGTCGTTTTAAGATAAGTGATTAAAAAGGGTTTTATGTGGAGGTGGACACATTTTTCTGTGAATAACTAATTCAACTACAATTTTAAATTTAGATAACTTAATTATTTACTTCTTATATGTAGGGCGGGCATTACTTAATAATTAATTAATTAAAATGATGTACAAAAGAGTATTCATAATACAAATATATTATGTGCCTATTTGGATTAATGTTATAACCTATTTTTTAATGTAATTTTCAATCTACGAGGTAAGTATATGAAAAAAGTTTTATCTCGACTTGCATTAACATAATTTTTCAACACTAATACAAACATGGTATATACATGTTAAATATATTCCACTAGTCCTTATCATAGATTCAATTTTAGAAGAAATTTTTTGTCCTAAATATAAATCTACTTATAGGTCATTATTGGTTGTTTTTCAATTTTACACTTATTTGATTCTCATTTAAAATATAGAAAGAGGGTAGAGATGTGAGAATCAGAGATAAACTTTTAATAAAAGTAAACTTAAAAAATATTATCAATTTAAAGCATCTTTAATGATTTAATTGTATTTTGTGGTATGTGAGAATTATTTAATATGAACTTATATCGATGACCAAAGTTATAATAAATACATGACATAATATATTCACTTATTCAATAAACTTTTTATTAGGTAGGTGAGGCCATAAAAAGACTTCATTTGGGATGCTAAATCATTTTATTATATATTTTTTATTTGGCAACTTAATTGAGTTAAATTTGAGTATAGTTAATCTTAATTAAAGGTAACTCTCCCAAATCATCTTATTATATTATTTTATAATTGTATATTGTATGTAAATAATATTATTTTTTGTAAAATTTTCATTATATATATTTTAATATTTTAAAATTTAAAATGATGCAACTAATTTAATAAAATTCAACTTTTTTTATTGATGTAAAATACGCTGAAAATGATATTCAAAGGAGTATAATAATCAAAGGCATTCAAGGAAACTGAAAAGGTGAATGCTGTAATTGATGAGTCATGGCCCACTCCTTCTAGATTTAATTCTTGCATTGGAAACATAAGCATAACGTTTGGCCAAGATCAATTTTTTTTTTTTTGCCTATATAGCAAAAACCTCCAATATAATATAAAACATTTGTAAATTGTTTGGTGTCACAACTCAAATCACAACCATGGTGGAAACAGGATTGGGATTTCAGAGGCTCAGAGAATCATTCACTGTGTGTTGCATAGTTGTGGCTATTTTAGTCACTATCACTTGGCTTCACTGTTCCTCAATCTCCTACCTTCTTGTGGAGTTTCCCAACATCAACATCTTGTCTGCAAAAACCCAGAACTTCACTGCCATTATCTCCAATGAAGAAGCAGACACAGCCACTGGAATCAGACTCAAAGACCAGAGTATTACTCCAGCAACACCAGGTAATTGATTGCACTTTAATTTGTCACAAGGATTCAACATGTAATGAAAACCCAGTTCGGTTCAGCAAGTCAAGCCAGTGGATCCATTCAATGATCGGTTCGGTTAAAAGTTTTAGGCCGGTTCACCAGGTTGAATTTGCTTTTTCCTTCTTTCCAAGCATGAGATGACATTGTGTTTGTTTGAAAACTCGTTGAGAGGAATGAGTTCCGTAGGGAGAAAGAAATTTACGGATTTTTAGATGGTTTTGCAAATTTCAAGATGGTTTTTATGAATTTCAAGATGGTTTTGTTCGGTTTGCGTGTACTGTTAGGGAATGAAATTCTCAAACAAGCACAATTTACACCGTTGGGGGAACGAAATTCCGAAACAAGTACAATTATGTTGTGCTTTAGTAACTTTGGTTTTGCTGTGTGATGAAGTACAAATTATTAAATACATGGTATAGTTTGAATTATGACCTGTTGACTACAATTTGAACTCTTAACTCTTGAACCATTATTTTAACCGATTCATTCACCTCAATTTTTGAGCACTTTGAGATTCAATGTATTCAATCTTTAATATCAAGATTGTATTTCATTGATAATGATAATATTTCTTTTCATGGAAGAATATACTTCAGATCTTAACTGTTAGGATCAAGCGCTTACCACTAGGCCAAAAGCTATAGCTGTTAGTCAAGGCATAACTCTATTTCCTTAACCCACAGTAGAGTAGACGTCCAAGTGCCATGATTCGACTATGACTTGACCCCTCGGGCCTACGCCATGGGACAATTGATGAACACCTTGGCCAACAATCTCCTCCTCAGCAATTGTCCTACTAGGAATCGAACCCATGACCTTGGCTCTGATACCAATTGTTAGGATCAAACGCTTACCACTAGACCAAAAGCTATAGCTGTTAGTCAGGACGCAACTCTATTTCCTTAACCCACAGTAGAGCAGACGTCCAAGCGCTATGATTCGACTATGACTTGGTCCCTCGGGCCTACGCCATGGGACAATTGATGCCACACCTTGACCAACATTAACTTCCATTTTCCACATAAAGACACAATAAAGAAGAAAAGGTGATTAATTAGGGAGAGGAAAAAAAAACTCCTCCCATTTTCCCATCAAAATAAAAGTACATATATAAGATAAGGAGCATGCCAAGTTAGCAAGTAACTTGAGAAACCCATTATCTAATATAATAGCTGTAACAACTAAAACAGGATAAAATAAGATGCACCTTAAATATTTAAATATAAGATGATTTTGAAAGAAAGGTGTAGTCTCAATTCTAAAAGTAAATGTAAAAAAGGCCAATGATTTTGTCTAATTAGGCATTTCAATGCATAGAATACAAAGAGATCATCATCAACATACTTGCTTTTTTTTTTTGGTTACCCGCCCGGTTCACCGGAGCCGACCCGGGTCGCGCACCTGGCATGGTGGGTGAGCCTCCCAACGGTGGCTGCTGCATACACAAGGCTCGAACCCGAGACCTTACTTAAGCTGGAACAAGCCGCTTATCACTTGATCCAACCAGCCGTTGGTACATACTTGCTTATTAATTTGGTGATATATAGCTATGCTTTCTTTTTTTTATGTGTAATAAAGCCTCCATTATTTGTCTTATTTATGCATATCCAGAGATTCATAAACCCTCAAAATTAAAAAGTGATATTAAAATCCTAATAGATGAGCATCTTAAAATCCCTTTGTTCATTTTGTGCATTTAACTTTTTTGTTCATTGAATATGATGAGGAGATCCATTCACTCTCTTTATTAGAACAGATCTTACTCTTCATCTCCAATAAACCAAAAAATGTATATCCCACAATTAATCTTCAATTACTTCTTTGCACAAAGAGTAATTAATAACATTCTTTTTATGGAACAAAAAAATATTTTCATTTGTAAATTTGTATACTAATAGTTCCCCCCTAGTTGTGAATATAAAAGACATGTTAGAGAGTCTTTTCTGTTCAAATTAAAATATAATAAAAAAGGATATGTATAATGCATTAATTTTTTTTTCAGTTTTACTCACCATTAATAAGGAGCTTTAATTACCTATCATTAAATAGAGGGTAAACCTTTTTTTTCAGTTTTACTCATCGAGGATATTTTTCCCAAATAAATTAAAGAGGCAAATTTTGGTGGGTAAACTGTTGAATTTTGATACATTGTTTTTCCAATCTACAGGTCAAAAGTACGAATCACTCAGTGATATAGAAGATACTTCATCTAATCCAACAAGAGTTAATGAGGAAAATAAACATCTTGATGGGCTCGTGGCTTCAACATTTGATGAAGGAACATGCTTAAGCAGACATGAATCTCACTTATACCGCAAAGCTTCTCCTCATAAGCCTTCTACACATCTGAAATCCAAGCTTCATCACTATGAAAATCTCCATAGAAGTTGTGCATCTTCCTTCTCCTTCATCAGAAATCAGTCCAAAGCTAATTCTAGCAACAAGCATGCTTCTGCTATGAATTGCAAATACCTGATCTGGACAGCCATGGATGGGTTAGGAAACAGAATGTTAAGCTTGGTTTCTGCATTTCTCTATGCTCTTCTCACAGAAAGAGTTCTTCTTGTCAAATTTGAATCTGACATGGATGGTCTCTTCTGTGAGCCATTTC
>JANTPZ010090850.1:0-27462 GCA_025593235.1 Vachellia pachyceras | reverse complement strand
AACAAAGTTGAAGCAAACATCGATCTGAGAGGAAAACTTTGAAGCTGAAGCAAGAATAATCAATAGATGCCCGGAAGATTTCTCATGAAACGATCAGCAGCGGGACGAAGAAAACCGAAGAGCTGACTTGCACTGCACACATTTACCGCAAGCCGTTTAAGCTTTTTGAGTCCTTCTTATCCACCACAAGCAACAACTTATTTTATGTTATTCTTTTCCGCGGGTCTAAAGCAGAGCCAAACTGACATCCACCGGGGAAAAAAAAAAGTTTCACAACAATCCCACAAACCAAAAACCCACCAGATTGAAGTATAACCAAACTAAGTCCAACAAAACTGAAACTTTAGAGGTCAAAATCATCAGGCAACACGAAATATAGGCCAACCCAGAAGTAACCAGTGGGAAAACGCACCAATGAAACTGGTAGCGATAATATCCAACTGACAAATCATATCAATAGTCCCTCTGCAGTTATAACCTCAGATCAAACAATCACTTGAGGGTAAATCAAAGGGAATGGAGGGGAAAATCAATAAAAGGGTGTTTCTTAAAACGATGTCTTTTTCCTTAGTTCTGCGAGTTGCAGAGGGTGATGATGATGGTAACAGGTAAGGCCGTACGGGCGTGTTAGGTCTGGAAGTTCGGCCCTGCGTGAGGAAGAAGGCCCATGCCTGCGTGGAAATGCAAACCCTCACCCTCTGTCCCATGTTTATAATGCCAAAATACCAGCGTAGCGTCATCATCCCCATCCTGGTTTGCTTTGCCATCGGTATTTCTCGCCCGTAATCATCATTAAATTTAAAAAATTAATAATTTAAAAGAGGGCTTCGACTTATATATTGCATACTTAACTCAAACAGAGTTAATTCATAAAATCAATTTTTTTGAACGAATTCCCAACCAGGTATCAAAACAAATATCAGCATTCCTCTTACTTTTTACAGTAGCATAAAAAATGTGTTTACGAGGAGAAGGTATCCACACTCTTATATGACGTGTTGTTTCTATTCTTAATGGATGTGTGACTTCACATCCAGTCCCACAAGGGTCAGCATATCGCTGGTACACCAATCGGTGGCATGATCATGCTAAATATTACTATGGAAATTATCGTGTTATTCATAAATAGATAAATAGGCACTGAAAATGTTGGAATTTTCTTCTTTTTTTAATGCTTTTCTTCTAATTGTACTTTTGAACCGTTATCTTGCAAGATAATACTATGTACTACTGTTGCCTGTTGATAGTTTTGCGAATATACGCTAAACCCCAGTTGTCGTGTTAACTATTAATAAACTATAAAACGAACTTTCCGCCTCTATAAATTGGTGCGTATTGGATTTGAATTTTGAATAATCAGAGTTGGACTTTTCTTGGGCTTATGCGTCTTCTCTGGCCATCAGTTTGTATCCTTCTCCTTTCTTTTCCTGAGGGCAAACTTTTCGGCCTTTGAACAAAACCCTCGAGGTAGCTGCAATTTCACGCAGCAACCCATGAGAGTGACATTTCATAGTAAATTTAAACAAAAAAAGAATAGCAGAGACAGAGAGAGAATGATTTTATACCGTGTATAAAAGAAATGCATGTGAATTGGACACCAGAGTCTATCAAAACTAAGAAATAGCTTCGTATATAAAGAGCATCTTAGATAAGTACGTAAAGATCACTAGTGACATCCTCACATTGAAGACAGGATTAGATTTAAATGTGCAGCTTTGAATCAGCTACATATCAGTTCATGCAGTTAATTAAGATAGAAAAATGCATTGAAAGGTGTGGCAAAAAACAATTGGAGCAAGGAGTTAAACAAAAGGAATCACATTGGTCCAACATGGAAAAATCGGTCAAACAAAACATTTTAAAGGTCAGTTTAAAAAAGAGATAGAGAAGTGTTTTCATATAATCTGAGATAAATATGTGAAAGAGATCATCTGAAAAAAATACCGTTGGTTGAGGAAGAGACAGATTTGTTTGAATAAAGGAAGGAGATGATTGGATAGGTTAGGCGAGTGCGCAGGATTTGAGGATAATGAACATTTATGAAGCTGGAAGGTTGAATCAAGAAATGAGAGGACAACACGTGAGGACGTTTGCAGAAGAACTGGATGGTTCTAGTTTGTGGTTGAATGCGTCTGTAAGGGACAAGTGGCACGCACTCACACATCTCTTTAAATTCTCACAACACGGCACCTCTCTCCCCCCGAACTCACCTTATTGCCATGACGGTAGTTGTGTTTGTTTGATCATTGAATTCTGTAAAAAAAAAAATTTAAAATTTATATTTTATCTTAAACTCTGTAAAAATTAATTTTAAATAAATTTTTAAATGAGTTATAAACAAACATCTATCACACATCTCAGCCCTTTTTACATGAATATAAATACATATATGCTACTTAATCGATCCCAACTCAATTTAAATTCGTAGCCATCGATAATACGAGATATTTGTATGTTCAAAAAATAATTTTGGACCAGACCAACTTGAGATCCAGTTTGGAGGCCCATACATGAACTTGCACCAGCAGAAAGAGGACTTGCAAAAGCTTTCCACCAGACCAGATTCACCCTCCACATCCCCCAAATCTCAGGGTAAACGGTTAGATTCGTAAATCTAATGTTTAACCCTCTACATTTGGGAAATGGGACAGATATTCAACCTTATCTCCCAAATGAGGTGATGGACTCAGTTTTTTTGAAAGAAAAAAAAATTTCTCTCTGCTCTGGTTCAATACATTTTAAAGTATTCCGATCAGCTTTTGACCACACATAAGAGTTGGGTATTTTCAAGAGTAATCAAAAGGTAAACAAATTCCAAGAGTCATTTCATGATCTCGATTGATAAAGATTATTATTGATATCAGGAAAAATTAGTTTTTTATCCCTAAATTTTGATCCAACTACAATTCAATCCTTAACTTTGTTTATGTGCAATTCAGTCTCAAAAATTTTGATTCTATTGTAACGCAATCTTTAAATTTTGATTCACTACAATTTCTACAGTTTTAACCATTTTTTAATTTAAACCTATATTTTACAAAACAAATCGTATATGTAGTTAAATATTACAAATTAAATTATAAAATGATTAAAACTATAGGGATTGAATTGCAATACATTAAAGTTAAGGTATTAAGCTATAACCAAATCAAAATTATAAATACTAAGTTACACCGAGTCAAAATTAAAAGACTGATTTACAATGATATTAAATGTTGAGGAATAAAAAAAAATTTCTCTTAATATTATGGTAGAGTATTATCATTGATATTATAAAATGCTATTTACATTTATTACCACACACTCGACACATGTACGAGGCCTGCACCGCAGGTTGAGAATCATCGGGGATCAATGAAGGCATGGGAGGCCCACATCCTTCTGCGTAACCAACGGCCCATTATGAGCCAACCATTTGTTCCTATGGGCAGCAAAATGACGACGACTATGACTCCACCGGTCCACATATTTTCTTTCAAGATGAAAGCGATCATGAAAATTACAAAATTGTCAGATTATTAACCATTTTTTATGTGACGTGCCCATGCTTGGTTGTTCCATGCACCAGACTGGCACGTAAGTGCACGAGAATCTTAGGTACAGAAAAGCAATGAAAAAATAAATGACAAATTTACATGTACAGTCAGAAAAATTTAATTACGTTGCCCCAACATTTTTCTTTTATAAATTTTTAGATGCAACAAACTTTTCTTGCTTGTCGCATTAAGTAGGAGTAGGGCGCAGGCACGCGTGAAACGAAAGAGCTACTAATATAAGACCGACCGAAAATCCAAGCTCCGAAAAGACTGAAACAGATTACTTGGAAGGGAAACTGGATGAAGGCATGGAACTGAGGAAGCTCAGTGGTTAATCTTAATCAAACAAAAAGGTGGGCAAAATACGGCTGGTCAAAAAGGTTTTGCAGCCTCTTCCAACATCTTCTTTGCTCTGGTAAGCTTCTCCAGCTCCTTGAGAACCTGAAACCAATTCAGAGATGAGCAACATCACTGGCAAGCTCTCAGCTATATCTAAAAACATGCTTGGATTTGAAATCCACCTCCAGAGTCAGGTCTTCTCCTGTGACATCACCCAAGTCCTCGTAACCTAATCCAGAGGCTACTTCTGCAAACACAGAGGCTATGCTCATGACACAGGAGGACAAGTAGATGGGTCAAAACAAATGACTATATCAAGGGTACTACTATACTTTGAAGCGAAACAATCCCATCAGCTGTAGCATAACCACCTCTGTATTTATCGTACAGGGCAGCTAGTTGAATCATTACCTGACATCAATTATCCCAGGATTATTGATAAGAGTTTCAATTCCATCATAAAAATTTGACAGGCAGGAACTCACCTCTTCGTCAGACCCTGATGGAGATATTTCAAACGAAGAAAACTCACTCTGGTTGTTGAACAAATCCCTACCCACTATGTCCAGGGGAACATCTATCCACAATGTAATCCCATGTCTCAGAAATGCCCTGTGATGATTTGAGAGCAAGTTAGAACGATATAGAAGCTGAAATGGAACAGGCATCATACTATGCAATTATGCGTGAAGGTATGGATAAGAATGCATACAGATTTGTTGAGCTTTCAACTGCACCATTTCCAGCACAAACTACTAATCGACCCATAGATGATAACTGCTTCAATACTTCAGTCTGCAGCACATGTCATGTAAGGCATAAGTCCTTTATACTCTGACCACTAATCAAGAGGAAACGAACATGACGTATAGGTCAGCATTGAAACCATGTCCATCTTAATAGTTAGAAGAAGCCAACATGTGCAGGCCACACACTTTAATGGGCATGGCTCTGACTCCAGGTCGATGGCAACCAGACATTGCCAACTGATAACAGTTGAGAATGCATCAAATGGAACACCAGGTAACATGAATTAAGCCTGATACAATTACCTCGGATTCACGAAAACCATTTTCATCACTGGATCGGAAGGACTGAACTGCAGATGAACCACCAGAAGCTTCTTCAACCAAATTATCACTGGATAAAGAGCACAAATCTCAAGCTCGACTACCATTAGCATGCTACCTGTTTTCTTTTAAACATGTTTACAGAGAACAAATAGATACCTATCAAAATAATAATATCGTAATGTATCTGCAAGCAGCCTTCCCGTGCTGATCTTTATAGAACTTTTCATACCTTCATTTAAAAGTGGGAAAAGAAAATTAAAGGAGAAAGATGATAAGCAGAAAGGTAAGCGACTGAATAATTTAGATCCGAACATCTGAATTTGATGATAGTGACAACACCAACCGATTCTTACCAAGAAGGAATATGGAGGTCCCTTTCAACTCAGGGGATACATCTGCGGCTTTCTTCTGAATTAAAACTGAACAGTTAAAATAAGTACATTCATGTTCAAGCCACGAGGAAAAGAACAGCTCTACCAAAATCAGTTTTTAGTTATCCACATCATATCCACCACATGGAATAGATAATGCAGATGAAGTAGTCTCTTTTCCCTTTTCTTTCACTGTACAAGTTGGGAATGGGATCTCACCTTCACTTCAAGAGATGTATCCTTAACAGCAACGTTGGTCGTTGAACCTACAGGGAGCACATAAATAAACAAGAGCAGTAAGCAAATTAAACGCTTTAGATTCGGGTTTTATCAGATACCCAAGTGCCTCAGCGAAAATCGAACCCATTTATCGTGCATTCATTTTATCTACTTAGTGGTTCACGAGTGACATTAAACATGTGTAATGCCTAGGAGGAATGTTTGAGCATGCGACTAAGAAACAGGAGGCAAGCAATAAGCTGCAGCAGCAGAGTCGAGAATTCACTATCAGACTCTCGGCGTGCTTATTGGAAAGCTTATGTCAATTAAAGCCATATCCAGCAAAGATTCCCATAACAAAAATAGGAAAATTTTCAATTCAGAAGCTAGGGCAACTGAAAATAGTAGTCGACGTGGAGGAGAGTCAAGAGCATGACGCAAGTGGGTAAAAGAAAATGAATTACTAACTGGAAGGACTGCTGTCGGGGACGGAACAATTAAGGGAGAGACGGCTGCGTAACCGAGAGTGAGGAGGAAGGGAGATTCGGAGGGAGCTGTGATTATGAAGAGTTGAGAGAGAAAGCAGATGAAATTGAGGGTAGAGAGCTGCTCTGTGAGATGGCAGTGAAGCGGGGATGCAGCGCGGGATTGCCTTCTCCATTGGATAGGGCTTCGACTCGCCTCAAGAGCTATCCTTTTCTCTCTCTGTTGCTTCAAATCAATTTTATGGTTCCAACTTCCAGCATTTTTTTTATTTTACTCGCGGGAGAAGTACAGGAAATCTGTAACCGTTCCAGCCCAGATATCTGCAATGCAAGGTCAACCTCGGTTAAACTGAGGCTTAACACCGGTGGGTGTTTGGTAGCGTTGATAAGGGTTACTACCAGCATTCTTGTGACAGTCGAGATAATTAACGCAACCTTAAAAAGGTTATCTCATCGGTACCTCGCTACTACTGTAAGATCTACTCACGGGGTCTGAATTAATTTGGGGCGAACAATGAACCCAGATACCGAATGGTTTATAAAAAAAATTAAGTCTCATCCCATTTTGACGCAAAAAAAAAAAAAAAAATCAGCGTGCGCTCTTTTCTGGCTTGAAGGATTCGGCTGGCGTCCGCAACAGACGACACGTTTAAAAAAAATCTAATTTTGGAGAAAAATGTTCGCTCACAATTTTCTCTATTTTCAGTCTCATTCTCACTTCCATTCCTTCAAAATTTCTTTCCACATGCCAAACAATCCCAAGTAATGAATGGAATCAATCAAGGCCGTTCGAATAAACCAAAATCCTAAGGACCTATACTGTGGAAGTTCAAAATTCTTCATCCAAAGACATGAGAGACAGTATTTACACATAGTAGCTCGTATTTTGGACGACAAGATGAGATCCCCTACACACTCCTCATGCGCAAAACTGCAGATTTTCAAGTCCATAGATGCAGTCGAGTTCACTACACTTGCATCAAGCAAAACCGGGCACTCATCAACCCCGACAACGTCGGTCTCTACATACAGTATGTGTGCGATGTTTAACTCCCACCTGCATCCACTGAAATTCTTAATCAGGATAAATTTGGTTCCGATCAAAACAATGAATAGGATATCGTAAATCAGGATAATTTTGCTAGTACTCTAGTCAAAGACTCGCATTCTAAGACAAACTAGCCAGAATGTTAAGGCTTATGCTTTGTTCGTGTAGAGGTCACAACAAAATGTTTCGAAAGCCCCAAGTCCCAACCACTTTCGAAGGTAGAATTTAATATTAGTCGATTCTACATGTCCAATAAAAACTTTCTGCAAGAAAAACATTCAGTTTGCAGATGACAATAGCGAGTGATGATAGTCAGTCCGTCCAAATTGCCGACCAGTGATCATCATACCAAATGACGTGTCACTCATTTTTATGAACAAAAGGGTTACTTCATATTTTGTCTCCAGCTGACTTATCATTTTCAATTACATATTCAGAGTATTCAGCCAAAATTTAACCAAAAATACAGGAAACATAAATTTTGCCTCAATTAGTGATAATAACTTGTATTCATGACACGAGCTTTTTTGTTAACGGATTTGAATTACATATTCAGAATATTCAGCCAAAATTTAACCAAAAATACAGGAAACATAAATTTTGCCTCAATTAGTGATAATAACTTGTATTCATGACACGAGCTTTTGTAAACGGAGTTTATTGTTTGCAATTTATGCCAAGAGAATATTTTGCGGTCACATGTGTAAGGTTTGAGAGGCAGGAGTCAATCATAGCCTTCACGGTTCTGAAATCGTCTAGTCCTTATTTATGTTTGTTTAAGAATAACGTAAAAACCTATACAAGTGTCATGCATTGCCCTTTTTTTTTTAACAATACACCACCCAGTAATCTGACGACTACTGACAACCAACTAATCCAGACTCAAGGAAGTGCTGCCCAAATAGAAAGGATTGGCCCCTCTCCCAACAAAAGCGCATTCTAAGACTTACACACGTTGCTTTATTTGTAAAACAAGAACCATCACTAACAAGAATTAATAGCAGCAGCTAACCTTTAATTCCACTGGAATGGGTAGCCAGGCCAGATATACCTGGTCCGCTTTCGATATCTGAGAGGGATAAAGGTGTTAATGGAGGTGATGCAATTTCTTCGACACTCTGTGGAAGTCGGGTAGCATCCAAAAGTTCTGCAGAATGTAATGACATTCCTCTCTGGCTGCTTGAAGGTATAGAAAAACTTCGAGGGACAACTAAAGGGGGAGTTGGAAGTGGGGATGCTGCACTTGAAGCAAGTGAAGGAAATTTGTTTGTTGCGGAATGCCCTTGATTTCTCAAAGCCAATGGAGCAGAGTGACCTATCTGATATGATTTCATTGGTCTCACGGGTTGATTATATGGGGGTCTAGGAAGCTCATGGACCTCACTGACCCCAGGCGAAGAAACAAGGGGAGGTGAAGCACTAGGAGAAGCTCTTGGAGATGAATGCAGTGGCATTGGCAATCGAGAAAGAACACCAGATGCTGAATCAGTTGATACTAAAGGGCTGACACATAAAACAGGTTTTATTGACAGTGGTTTACTAGGCAATGGACCTGAAAAAGCCTGCCTTTTGATTTTCGTAGTATCAGAAACATTAAAGGCATCAATTCGTGGAGGTGACAATCCCTCCCTGGAAGTGGAAGGGCGTGGTAGCTGAGTGGATGTGTTGTGGGGGTTGCTTTCTTTGAGACCAGACTGAGCTCCGGAGATAGTTGGTTCACACAGTTTACCATCAGTAAAATGTTTCTCGATCTTTACGTCATCCAATGGGGAAGAATGCCACAGATTGTGCGAACGTCCACTTGCACTTGTTCGGGGGGCTGAGCCGCTTGTTTTCACAGTATTTTCTTTTATGTCGACAGGTGTAGGAAGTGCATACGTAATAGACTTTGATGAAGTCGAAGTTAGAAGCTGCCTCGCTTTTTCAGCTGGGTCAAACTTCTTTCCTGCAATAATGGAATCTGAATAGCTGCTGACCCTAGGCTCTTTACCCGAGACTTTAAGATCTACCTGTTTCTTGTATAAACTTATCTGTCACAATAATAGGAAACGGGTTTAAATTTATGTTATAATCTATGATTGGACTAAAGCAGACTGAGTCTGTATTTTATGGACAGTTCCATACAAAGGCTGTTTTAATAAAATATTTGATCAATAATTTATAGCACCTCCAATATTTTTTAGAATAGGAGGCGAAGAAATATGAATGACTAGACTCCTCCACATGGGAAAATCAGCCCAAGATTAAGATAGGATGGATTAATTATTCAGGGTTCGTAACAAATATAATGATATGAGATGTGCATGGAGGAAATATAAAATGCAAATAAGCAATATAACATGAAAAATTTCAATATACAACTAGGCAAAATAACAAAAAAAGTTTTAGTCACAGAATTTTCTCACCTCTATTGAGTTCTGTGATGAGGAGAAAACGCCAGGCCCCTGCTTATTTAACGTATAATCGAAACTCAATTCACCACCTTCATCTGCATCATTGTCATTCTCACAATCACCATAATCATCTTCTTCAAGTCCACTGAATTGGTAATCAATATGTTGCTGTTTGGTAATCAGCCTAATATGTGGCTCAACAGCCTCAAGAAACTTAAGTCCCTTCCGAAAGAAATTCAACTATTTGAAGCAACATAATGGAAAAAGATTAATCAACATTTAGCAAAGAACCAGCACTAAAGATAAAATGTTTAACAATAAGCCAAAAGAAAACCTGAGCTGCATGATGTCGAGCTGCTTGTGTTAGTAAGCTTCGGGACTGGCCTTGCTTTAGAGATTTTAACCGAAAAGCACAGAGTGTTGCCTCTTCTCTGTATTCATCATAAGCAGATTGCAACTTCTGTGAGGTGATATGTTCACCTTTACCACCTTTTGACCGACCTTTATCTTTAAGTTGGGAAATCATGTATTCATAAACATCTCTGAAAAAATGCAAGAGACTCAGGAATGTTCCTATAAAATGAAGAGAAAAAGGAAAAAAGCATTTAGTAAAGAAAAGCACAGACCGTTTTTCATCACATTGCCGCTTCATATCCTGTGTCAGGAACAAAAGGACATTCAGAAGCAGGAACAAGATATTTATGCGCTAAAATCACATGCCAACAAGCTCAAGCTATAAAAGAGCGATGAGCAGAGCTTTTTACTAGGCAAACACCAAATGGTTAATGGACATAAGCAAGGATGGATTTTTTGTGTCTAAGGAATGGACACACATAATATTTACTGCTCTTGAATAAACAATAGAGTACAGGGTATTTTTGTTATTATGAAGTTAAATCGCATTACATTTCATCATTGATAAGAACCCTACAACATTTAACTAATGCATAATACATAGACCTATTATTAATAACAGCTTTTAAACGTATTTGAGAAGGAAGTTTGCTACTGTTCTTTCAAAACAACCTTTTGAACAAGGCAAAATCCAACCAAGTCTACCCAAAACTTAACCTGAAAAGAAGCTAGCTTATGAGTACCCAATATTAATGTGAATGTGGAGCAAGAATCACACATAATCCACACCAACCAAAGATTTTGAATGTACAATATGACATGAGCTTCCCAATGTAAGAGGCAATCACTTTTTAGAGGTGAACAAATTTCACATGGAAAGAACTGGATGTTTATGAGGGAAAATGACAGAGAAACCACAGCAACTCATCTAGATGTTATATGTGAATGGAAATGTATATCCATCCGTCAGAAGCAGAAATAATCAATAACCAAATGAAACGTTATCAGCCTTATTTATTTTAATGAAGGGACATGATTTGATATTAACAGCATCTACCCTAAATCATAATACATGGCATGCATCAAATTAAGCCCTCATACTAAATGTTATAGTATACGTGCATCCAATGCAAAATCATCAGAAGCGTAACAAATTAGCGTGAAGGGAAACGGTAATGGGACACATAATGACACTAAAGTAATAGAGCAGTTGATCCATGCCAAACTGTTTTAATAGGGTAGAAAACTGAAATAGAGAAGTACAAAAACAAACCTCAACAGTCCGCAGTTCATTGAGAAGAGACTCTGATGGGTTTGTAATTGTGGCTATTATGTGAGTACGCTGAGAAACATAAAGCATAGAATCAAGACAAAGTTCATGCAAATGCGTTATGGCCAAAGAAGAGCAAACTATGCAGAAGCTGGGGCCCAAACAAAAGACTCACATAGCTATCAATAAGCTTTTGGAGTTCAAGCTGCACTCTTCCAAGCATCCCCAAGGTTTTACCTGCAAATGAATTCCATCTTCAGCAGAAACTATGTATAGCTTGAAATAACTAGCATGAGGCAATAAGTATCAACTAGGAGAGTCATGAAACGCTTGCTCACCATTCTCTTCGTCATCATTAACAGGAGTTTTCTCCAATAGACAAGCACCCATTTCCCCCAGCGACTCAGAGAATTCTGCACACACAGGTAGCATGAGGAACCACTACGATAAAATAATCTCAACAAGTCGTGGTTCATACAAAAATGATAAAATCACTTCACAGATTCAAAAAATAGCCCATAGAAAAGGCAAGAAATTTATTGGTTCTGGCTAATTTTTCAATTTTCTGTTCAAATAGGAGTTTTGATATTTTATGGTTGAGGTTCATAACATTCAATAAACTACCCTCAACTTATTTCACATAAATTAGTCGTCTTACGCAAAATACTTGACTAGTTTCATATCATCAAACGTTTATATCTTATTATAAACATTCTTCTGCAATGTATATATTAATTTAATACAAAATTATTATATATATTATGACACATAGCAAAAAGATTTTCAATTATAGATGGACTGCTAAACAGCAAACTGCTTAAACTGATTCACTGATTTGTCCAGTTTTTACAACACTGTTGCTTTCAGATATCTTCATGATTTATACTGTTATTAATGTAAAACATTTGTCACAGCACACAAATTCAGTAAGAACCCGTGCTAAAATCTGGTATACCGAAGTAAACTGTTATGAGCTGTTTTTCCAAATTGGGTTGAAAAAGCAAGGTTAAAGCTAAACATCAACAAAGCATTGTCCCACTAGGTGGTTTCAGCTAAGGTTAAGCTAAACCATGGAGAAAAATATCTAAAAAAATGGAAAAGGGGGAATATACATTTGACCTATTAACTGAATTTTTACCATAGGCACTGTTGGCTGTTGCAGCAGCAGCAGAAAGCAAGCAGTCATAGCAGTTTCTCATCTCTTGCATGTCCTGTCAGGTGGAGAAGAAAGCATAAAATGTTTAAAAACAATGAAGCCATAGAGAAGGAAAGAAGAGAGTAAACTCCATGCAAACGCCAGCATGAACAAAAGCATAAAAACCACTAAATTTCCATTATCACATTTTACAATGCAATCATAAGATCGCTAATCGAGCATGAGAGTAGAAAGGCCCCATTGAAAAGAAAATTGTTGTTGGGGGAACTCTTTATCTAGCCTAGAGGATCATTAGGAAGGAGGCATTACCAATCTACATTATATTGATATACTCTCCTTGCAGACTAAAAGTTTAGCATCTGTAGACGATCTTTCATAGAGATTTGTTAATGATGAGTTTAAAAAGTTCACAAGAAAATATTGATTTTACCATAACAATCCAGAATAAATGAAAGGTAGACCCGTCATGAATATCCCGTATTAGTTATGGAGGGGGGACCAAAAAAAATCTTCTTGTGTGACATCAATCATGTTCTAAACTAGAAAATGTAAGCTGCAACCGAACGGGCGCATTAGTAAATCTTCACAAACAATAGGCTTCGAATTGATCATCCGAACAAATGAATTTGCCAACGACCACGTCAACTTTTGAAATTTGTATCGACCATGAGAAGTTTGGTGTCTCATAAATCTTCTCTGAATCCAAAATGCCAGCACTCTCGTGCAACTCTCGTGCAAGTGTCCTTTCTTTCTTTATTTGGTCGCATTCTCGAGATGATTATTTTGCATTAGAAGTCATCGGCCGGCGATAAGACATCCGGCAACACAACCAAAATTGAAACAGGGTTAAAAAAGAAAGAAGGAACATGTCGCATAAGTACCTGGGCAACCTGCGCAAGCTCATCGGACACGGTGAAGGGCTGAAAGTCCGTCTTCTCTCTGCCAACGCTCTTGTGGAGTGAAATCCTCCTCAACATGCTCAGAGAGGACTTCATTCTCGGAAAACCCCAACACGACGAGCCTACAAGATGTAAAGACGCAGCGACGAAGGGGATGAAGAAAATCGACGCCTGCTTCGCAGTCTACAGCCCAGCAAACTCAGAGAGAACCCCGGCTTCGATTTCCGGCGGGAAAAATGAACTCAATATCTTGAAGGAGAATGAAGAAGCGGAAGCTGAGCTAAAAGCGGGAGAAACGGATCAGATATTCAGATGAATGCGAAATGCAAGAGCGGAAAGAAAGAAGGTATGAGAGCACATTGAGGAGGAGGCATGGTGAAGGTGATTGAACGAAGAGAAATTGGGGAAAATGGGTGGCGTCATGCAGAGTGGAGGATTGGGGGAGGGAAGTATATCACGTCAGTGTCAAAAGCGGTGGGGTTTTGACGGAACCAATGAGAGGGTCAAAGGTGAGATATATAATTATACAAAACAGAGATGGCATTCCACAACCCAAACCTGCGCCCTTTCTTCTCTTTGACTGCCTCTCCCATCATGACCCCTCATAATTCCCCTTCCCTTTGATCAATGATGGAGCAGTGGTTTCATTATTTGGACTCTCAAATAAGTCTAAACATAAGATCATGAATCAGATCCACATTTAGAGGTCAAAATTTGGTGTCTCCCCTTATATTCCAGCACTATTGAATCTAACTTATAAATAGTTAATCCAAAATTTATTTTGTATCTATGAGATGAGAACTTGAATTTGAAACTTCTTTTGCATTTAATCTAACTTATCAGCAATGAAACTGGTCACAAAAACAAACGGTATCAGTAATGAAAATTGTGCAATTTATTCCTACACTTTTCGTTTCCTTTTTATTTTGGGTGGGGCTTTCCCTGCCTTTGTAACAAGAGGGGATTTTGGACATGAATGTCAAACGTGTCTGCGATGAGATGCATTCATGTGTGGGAGTATGTACAGTGTTGACGGTGAGAGAATTAAAAAAGAAGAACTAAAGGTATTTGCCATGGGAAAATGGCGGAAGCAGATGCCAACAACAGAGTTGGCCCATTGTGTAAAATCTCTGACCAGCATTTCACATTTCATTCAATTAGATAGATTTGGCTCCGGTTGGAAGTTTGGAATAATTCAGAGCCACCAAAACTGGTTGATAATAATAGATAATCAATCTGACCAGATTTTTAAAAATTAACTAACTAAAAATTGCACGTAAGATATGAGGTGTGATTGACTGTGAAAGGATGTGTTGGAAAATATAGCAAAAGGGAAGACAAACCAGGGGCACAGTACGCAACACGGTTATATTCAAAACAAGTTTTCCAAGGAAGTGTGTGATCTTTATGAAAATGTTGGAAGCGGCATTTGGGACTATACATAGACACAGACATGTATATGTATATGGATTCCATCCAGCTTGTTGCTGCAAATTAAATCACGACGTGGTAACGTTAGCAATAATTAATAATTGGTTTGCGTTGCCAGGTATTACTAGGCTTGTAAAAGTCCAAGAACTGGAATGCACGCCAGGTTGCTAAAGAGAATACTTCATTATACACTTTGGGAACATCAATCTTTGGGGAACGGGAAACTTGAGAAAGTAACGATACGGTTTTGGTCTTTGCTGTTAGAAAAAAGAAAAAAGAAAGTGGACTGCTGTACTTGAACATTGGAAGGCATGGCATGAAACGCTGGTCATGATGAGTTATCTTGCTTATATATTTGGACATGGAAAAAGGAGGGGAGGGGGTTGGGTCAAAAGGTCAGTGTTGCTTGATGTTGAAGCAAGAGTGAACATTCAAATTTGGGGTTTCATGTTGGCAAAGAAAAAAAAAAACAAATTTGGGGTTTCATGTTTCAATAAGAAAAACTGTCTCAACTCCTCTAAACACAGTGAGGTCAGGTCAAGATATGTATAGATCATATACTGGTGCCGGCCACGCAACTCTGTTCTCTTTTATCCAGCTGGGAAACTAGCAAAGTCTTCTCTTGTACTATTCACCGTTCAACCAAAATAGTCGCATGCTCTGTTTTCCCTCGGCATTCCCTTCTTTTTCTAAAAAAAAAATTACCATGTTTTTTTCTTCAAGATCCAATCTTTAACTAATGTAAAAGCATTCTCTTCTTTCCTCGTTCCCGCCGAAGAACAAGACCACATTCTCTTGTGAGCTGCGAGGTTTTTCAACCCATGTAAGTTAACAAGTTTTCAGTAAGAGGAAGACCCTTGTTTCTAAACCTAACCAAAGGGGGGACAAAAATGGTGCTTGTTCATTACGGAAAGCGGATTTTGCCTAGTGTGTAGTGTTTTCATCATCATGAGATGCATGGCCAGCTTAGCAACCAGAATTTAGAACATTCCTCTTGCCTCAGAGCAGTCCCTTTTGCATAAGCATAACACTCCTTCGTCCCACGAATATCCTTCTTTCTTTCTTCCTTCCTTCGTTCCTGCAAAAGCAAAAATGTACAAAACAAACATATTTGAACTTTCTGAAAAAAGCATGCACACGCGACAAATATCAGACCCTGTTGTCCTCGGGCTTATGTGTTGAACTTGAATCCTCATATCGCCTGCATATAAAGAAATAAACCGCATGAAAATGCAACACAAGAATATTGCAAAAATATATGCCGAAGTAAGGAAAACTCTGATTCATGGAGTTAGAGGAAGCAATACGGTAACCCTGAAACTTGGGGACCTTGGAAAAATGACGACCTCACTATCATAATCCTCTTCCTCTTTTTCTCCCTCCTTCTCTCCTCCTTAACCTACGTGCTTCGTATCCTCCCCCGGCGGCTACGACGACAAGCTTTTCTGGCTCTTTTGGACGCTATCACTGCCATGGTCGAGATTCTTGCTGGTGGCCCTTGAACTGATGCATGTCCTGTGACCATCGCTCCTGCTTCCATGGCTGAGGGTTGCGCATCTTCTTGGTTCAGCCTCGTGGACAAGCCGCACCCATGATAGAGCAGGGGAAGGTGGTGAAATTTTGGAGGGACCAAGTTACTGTACAAAGGCAGATCCGAATTGGTTGGTACATTAAGAGCCATAAAGGTTCACGGCTACGATTAAGGTTGTAACAGAAGCCATCCAATAAGGCTGTCCTCTGTTTGGTCACCATTATGTATCTTTCAAGTACTTATAATCACCCTTTTCCCTCCAATTAAACAACGAACGATATAGAAGAATACATTGTTAGAGAAAGCTACCAAATGAACTGGAGCTTTGGTCATTGCCTCATTTTAGATGCCAACTTATTTTCATCATAAACAATCTTATAAATATTGTGTGTGGATGTGTCAAACGAAAAGTCCCATATTATTTGGAATTATGGGGTCCAAGAGAATATCTGACAAAATATGATATTGAGTTAATAAATGAGTAAAGAGGAGGAAATAACTTGTACATGATAAAGGTCACTGGAGACAAATCCGGCAATATCTCCTACTCCTTTATGTGCAAGTTAAGTGTAGACTAAGCACCTTTTCTTTATCAATGCTTTTTGTGAAATTCAAATATTATTTTGAAATAAAAGAGCTAACCATAAATACTACTAGTTCTACCTAAATAATGAGACCTGAACGTTGAAATGCTTAAACATATAAATGGGTTTTGTAAATGAAGTTTTATTGCGTTTAATACCATATATTAACGACTTTAAAGTTTCTTCATTTTGTAACACGGGAAACCAACTTTTGAAGATCTTTTATGGAGGTAAATGTTTAGAAACTGCCCATTTATTACAATTGTTGAGGCTGCCCAACGTTTAAAAAATTGCTTCATTATTGCTGCAATTTGGTGGCTATGTAAGGTGCTAAGTTAAGGTATATATATATAACACAAGAGCCTTGCACTCCTCTCCTCCAATAGTAGTGTCTTTTGTTTGTTGAGTTCAATTATACCTTCCGTTAGTTATGTATCCATGTATTCTTACAGAAAGAATCCATTTAATCCCGGCGAGTGCCGCAACTTTCTTGCCGGTAGTTGCGAAATAGCTCTTGAGGACAGTATCCTAGGACTCGACTCGGATTAATCGTTCATTTGCAGATGTTGCTGCCACCATAATGAATACAACTTTGGAGATGAACTAGAAGATCCACTGATTTTTGTGTGCTGGACATAACAAAAGCATTGGGAATTAATGTCTGACACGCACGTACTTGATGGAGCTGTTTAAGTTGGCACAAACAGATGAGGGGCCGCATTAAGAATACACATAAGTTAGGCTTATGGGGGATCATGGGAGTGTAGTGGCTATAAGTCATGAGTGAAACGAAGTTTGAAACAAAGGATGAGAGAAAAATATGACAGAAAAAGTCTGAGTGAAGCAAGTGGGCGAAGGCTGATTGACATATTTGGGCGTAATAAAAGTCAGAAATCTCAGGTAAGCCTTCAACAGATTCACGTGAGAGTAAAGTTTTGGAGAATTTAAGAGGAGATGGAGAAGATGCCATGACAAAAGGAAAGATTGTAGGCTTCTCTGCGTCAGCAAGTTACTATACTCGTCACCGCAGTTTCTCCACCCATGTTCAAACTATCTACTTATCATCTCTCAAAATTTTGCTGATCACTGTTTGAATGACTACTTGAGATGTCCTCAAGTTTAGTGCCTGACACCGCATCAAATAGAATTGTGTCATATCTTTGAACTACTTTTAACCTCTCTCCCTCTATGTGCGCGCACGCGTGTATGTATGATTAGCCTCTGAATCCTGGATCAGTTCTTTTTGTTGGTCCCTAGAGTAATATGTAATTCAGCTCCAAGATATATGCATTATTGATGAAAAGAATCATATTCTCGACTGTCACAATATGTTGCATTAGCCGAGCTTGAAAGAATCTTTCTCTTACTCACTCACTTGTACAATTCCCTTAATTTGTTCCTTCGTTGCCTTCCCAAACTCAGCCATCACCAAGCTTTTCTTTCTGGGTGCCCTGTTCCATTCTCTGCCTCCTTCAGCGTTCTGTTCTATCATTCACACCGATTGTTTTCAGCGGGTGGAAAATTAGCTAGTGAAATTTAGATCAAGTTAAAACACAGCTCATTGGAATATATGTTATGTTTCACTTTGAGCATTTTTCAGTAAGGGATTTGACGTAATATATAAGCGTCCCGTATTCTTCGTGTTGATCTCATTCTTCACGCCGAAATATTAATATATACGTCAGGTCCATCAGGATGAAAAATTCTTATTTTTGGAGTTTTTTATTTCCAAATAATGACATTTTGATCTCAAAACTATAAAATAATAATGTCCATTGGATGACACTAAGTTATTTACTAAGTTACAAGAGAATAAAATAATAATAGCATGAGGTAGGTTGCTTCCGATATTTTGCCATCTTATTCTTCTTGAAAAAATGGACTCCAACCATCATTGAATATTTTAGGGGCCAAGCTTCTTTTTAGTATTATTTTATTATTTAATCAAAAATAGGTTGAATTACCATCTATATTTTGTTGAAAAGATAATAATATTGATTTTCAAAATAATACTAACTGAAGTTGAGTCAAATGCGATGAGTTAACTTCTCGTAACATGATGAACTAAAAATAAATATACATTGTTTTCAATTAAAAGAATACAAGGCAGTTTAATTTAAAATCTTTTATATTTTAATGTGGAGTAAAAGCTACTCCTTTTTACATTCCTCCTTTATTCTCAAGTCCAAATAGAAAAAGGAAAAATAAAGATTTGGGTTTGTAGAGTTGCTTTTGTCCTTTTAAAATATGAAAGGAGGCATTTTCATGAATGGAGCAGAATGTTAGCTGTGGTGTGAAAGAGAAGTGGAATCAGAATCTGAGGTGCTTGCGGTGATGCTGAGAAGGGACTCAAGCAGTAAGCAGCACCTTGTGCGTGTGTGTGATCAAGCTCATAGCTCACACACGCACGAACAACAACAAAGCATCTCTTATTTTCACAGAGATCATCATGATTATCATTAGATTAATGCAGAGCCCTCCTCTTCCTTTCTAGCTTTGGATGCCTACCTTTCAAATCCCATTCTTTGCATTTCATTATTATCATTATTATTATATTTTGGATTTGGATCGTCTTTTCCCCCAAGAAATCATTTCCCTTTTGATCATAAAAAGCTTCACGTTCAGAACAACCATAAGTATATTATAAACTACATTCTCCTACTGTAATGATGTCAAATTTATAAAGCAAGTTAGTGAATAATGCTACTACCACTAATAAACTCAGTTGTTTGCGTCGCTCTTACATAAAAATAAATGCCCATGAAGAGTTCTCTGCTAATCCTAAGGACTTCTCATGACTCTATAATGATGATGATAAAGAAAATCTAATTAATGCAAAGCTCCTTATCTTCTCTCCTAATCTAGATTTTTAGAAGCGATTTCATTGCCTTCACTTAAACTTGGAGAACTAGGTGGAGGAGGTCCAGTGTCACTCCCATATTCCACTGTGAAATCTAGGAAACTGGGTTTAATCTCCTCCTCTAATCTCTGAACTTTCCTCGTGTTAGAGAGTTGACTGTTGGATCCTTTTCTCTTAAGCTTCCTCTTCTGAAACACACGATACACAGCCCAGTCTGTCGCTTCCATCTGAATTGGAATTCAAAAAATTGGCATCAAGTTCTGACTATTAAACAGGGGAAAAAAAGGACCATACCTAAAGGGCATTAATCTTCAATCTGTAAATTTTTATGGTTACATGTAATGGAAACTGATCTATATTCTTACCAGGTGTGACGGGTGGGAAGGAAGGCGCAATTCATGCATGACCCAGCGAGTTCGGGACTCAAGGGAACGTTTCCCTTCACAGAAAACCAGAGTTTTCTTCAACCCAACCACTTGGTTGCTGTCAGAAGCAATAATTTGCCTGTCCTTGCCTGCAGTTTTCCAGTACCCGGAACCAGCTGGCCTCTTGTCATCAATACCGTCCTTTCTACGGCTAAAAAAATACCCCTTCTCTTTGGAATCACCGACACCTACAATCAGTAAATTCAAGCAACCATTTAGAGTTTAATAAACATGTAAAGAAATTATGTCTGAAAAACAATGTTAATAGTGTTTAGGGAGGCAAACACTCTCCCACTTAGATTCAATCTAGGTTAACCCCCAAACAAGAGAGAGCAAATCATTGGACACAAAAATCTCGAGTTCTTCGGAAGACATTGTTAATTCTCAAGCAGCAGTTCCGACTACTGACCGCAAAAAACAAAACGCAGAAACAGATTTGTGGAGAGAAAGAGGGACCTGGGAGGTGGCGAGGGTGGAAGGCAAAAACGTCAAAGTCGGGAATGACGGAGGCGGGTAAGGGGTGAGAGAAGGCCTTCCGCTTGAGGTAGTGAATGACAAGCTCTTCATCGGTGGGACAGAAACGGTACCCAATGGGAAGCTTGATGCCTCCATTGACGACAAAGCTGGGGATAAGCTTCTGCATCTCTAAGAATGCCACCCACAAAACCTGCAAGGGATTATATGGAGGGAAGGAGAAGAGAGAGTCGCGTGAAGAGGGTTAGGTTGAATTAGAGGAAGCCCATGATTGGAGGGGGGGGGGGGACAAGTAAAAGGACGTTGGGGGTGTAATTCGGAGAAGGGACGGATGACTCTCTTGAATTTATAGCTAGCAAAAGCAATGGCGTCCGTATGCGTAATTGCGTATGGGTGCGTAACTCAGCATTAGATTATCTAGGGAATTTTATTTAAGTATTGAGATTATCTTAAATTAATCTAGGATTAGGGGGAGAAAAGGGAAAAGGCATTGAGAGCGAGGGAGGAAAAGTCGTAAAATTCATGTTTGGTATCCCAAAAAAAATATTGAAGAAGTACGTTTACATAAATTGAGATAAATAAAAAATATTGTTGGACGGACTATGTTACTAGATAGGATGTTAATTATGCTAATAGAGACCATGATGATCACGATGGGAGACGTGAGAATGAAAGGTCTTAACAAACGTGTACGAGACTTCCACCCAACAAACCAATTAAACGCAATCTCTACCGTCTCTTGCCTCCCCCACGGTCATCAACATGTGCATTTCGGGAGACAAAAATAACCCCTACAAATTATTTTTTATATATCATTATAAAATAAATTACACATATATTAGAAAATAAATATGTTCAACAAATTCGAAGAATAAGCAAACAGAAAAAAAAAACTCAGAGTATCTGTTTGGATTAATGGTTTGGCTTGCTTGAACTATAATTGCACAAAAATCAGGTGAGACCACGTTTGCACTCAACCCGAAATATAGTATTATAAAATATTGGGTTGGCCTTTGTGATCCAAGGATCGGCCTAGCGTGAGATAGCTCGGGACCAAGACCGGGTTGAGCTAGTCCAAGTCATTTGATTTTTTTAAAAAAATAAACTTGTTGGATGAATGCAAGAAGCTTGAAAAACAGGGTCTCAGGTCGCAGCTTTGGATGTCCACATCACAACTTAAAATGTGCCGATAATATAAGTATAGACATCATGGGGTTAAGGTTGTGACTTTGATAAGTTAGGTTGTGACCCATGACCTCAAAATTTAAAATAAATTTAATAATTCTAGATCGGTCTAGTCTAATAAGATAATCATATGTTCAGTTGGGTGAACGTTATTTTATAATGCTAATGCGAATATGGCCCAAACCTATTCAATCTCTGTCCTTTTCTTGGGTGAAGGTTTTCTTTCCTTTTTTATCACTCTACATTTAGAGTTCAAATTATTTTTTAAACACGGATCATTCAAAGATCACGCTGCTGTTGATTAATTATAATTATCTGTGTTATAAATCTACTCAAAATGATTACTTTCGCAGCAATAGAATTAAAGATTTTTTTTCATGTATTCCATCCATATATAACATATCATAACAACTAACCGATTATTTAGGAATATGCGTGGCATAAATATCTCGTCCAACTAAGCCAATGTAACCTACAAGCATGAGTAATTAAATATGAGAAGAAACAGGTACCGCTTAATTGAATCACACACAGAAAATATCCAACCATGTGATGACAAAAAAATGCTTAAAATCTCCGAAATTTTATCATATTCCGCGTACTCTTGTTCTACGGCACTTAACTTGCAAGTAAACAAACTCTTTCCACGTTACTTGTTTATGGCTCCGTTTGGATAGCCTGTTGGAAAAATGGACACAGATTCTAAGGCAATTTATGTGAGAGGAAAAGTATCTCGGTAAGCGCATCCGTTGTGTCAACGGGCAAAACAAACGGAGCCTATAGAGATATGGCATACAGTTAACAATAACACATGTGAACTTAACTTCCAAATAGAGAACATGCATGAGTCACGAGCGTGCTAATCGGTGTGGGACTTTTTCTGCATTTTGGTGAATAAAAGTACTACAAGTCAACGGGGGCTAGTGATCGTGGATTAAGAACAAAGCAAAACGACAAGGGCCGTGTTTAATATATAGCTTTTTTAATGGGCCCGTTTGGAAACTCGATAGAGAAGTGATTTTACATAAGTCAAGGTAAATATGAAAATAAAATTATCTCGTTTTACAGAAAAATACTGTTGAATGAACTTTTAGATTCCCCAAGAGTGTTGTCAACCGGGGCTAATATATACTGCATTCTTTGTTTCTCATACAATAGTAAGACCCCATGCACGCCTCTAAATCCGAGCAGTGTTTGAACTTTGAACGCTTCATTCTCATCAGTAGCTATTTTTTTAGTCTCTTCCTCTCTTCTCAGTTTCTCACCATCCAACGCCTGCCTTGTTTGTATACTTCTCTATAATACAATTAATTATTTATCAACTCCCAAGTCCATGTCGTGTGCACGATCAATGCAACAATGCTGTTCTCTTTCTCCTCTTGAAATTGCCAATGCAAATCAGCAATTCAGATTCCTTCCTCATCGATCATCGCGATCTATTAATTTCCATCTATACATCATCAAATGACGTGCATGATCTGTCTAGATAAGTTTTCTTCAATTAAACTAAAGAACAGGCTAAGTGTGGATCTAATAATCTATAGTACCTCTATATATATCTTGGATTAGTTCAAGCAGACCTAGCAATATTGATAATTAATGTGTTTTAGAGCTTTACGCGATATAGCATTAATGAAGCTGCAGACACTACTATGATATCTAGAAAAGGTCATTGATTAGTTACTACTAGCTAGCTAGCTCAAAAAAGAACAAAGAATATATTGGTAAAAAATCAAATCCAGCTATGGATGGCGAGGCCACAAAGCTAGATAGTGAAAGTGAGAAAGTTGATATGCCGAATTGAATCTGATCCCCTGCTGCAAGAGGGATGCCAAGGGTAACAAGATGCCAAGTGCCTTTGCGTCCAGGCACTTCTCAAGTTTAGGCCACGAACCAAGAACCCCACTAATTAATAATGATACACCCTTTGTTGAATTCTTCTTGTTAATAATATACTAATATGCCATTTACTAGTACCTCTTTGTCTGTGAGTGTGAATCTCCGGCTTCACAAGGCTAGTGAGTGACTGACGAATCTGAAAAAGGAGGTGTGTGTGTGTCCATACTCTATATATATGTAGCCGCATGTATTGCAGGTGGCGCGGATGAGATTTTAATTACTACTGCAGCTAACTGCTATATATACTAAACTAGGCTCTCCCTGCGTAGACTAGTTAATTGGGTTTGCTTCAATTTCAAGAAAAGAATCTTAAGGGGGATAAAAACTTGTCGGGCGTGTGTATTACTGGACTTTTGTGATATGGGCTTTTTGTTCCTCAAAAGATGCTGGAAATGACTTGGCTTTTAATTTATGATGTTCATGCTTCATTATTCCAATTGATGAACTGCTGATGTATTAATGCTCACGATGACGGTTCAATCCCAACGGGAAGTTAAGCGTTTAATCCTAAACTATGACGGGTTCTGAAAACTTACCATAGTGAATCTTATATAACTGTGCACCCCTAACTTCTAAACGATGGAGGACGATCCATTCAGGTATTCTACCTGGTGTTGGATGCAGTTATATATGAATATGTGAAAAAGCCAGTGTGAAGCAAGAGCGAAGAAGCAATATCCCAGAGAACCTAATACTGTTTTATTTTAAGTGGCCACATATACATTATTCTGGACAAGTTCATTATAATAGGTAGCAGGAATCTGATGCCGATTGTTTGTATGCATGCATGCATATATGTGGCCACTTAAAATAAAACATGCATGCATGCATGCTGGCTTGCTTGTTGCCTGCCTGACTCAGATTCTTAATGTTGATGCGATGCGATACGCCCATAAGACATAGTTGAGGTTTTCTTGCGATTTAAGGAAATTTCATCCACCGTTGCTCGTGATTTGTCAGATGATTCGTCTCCAACGGTTCCTTATAAGCCTCAAAATGGGTCTTGCTTTAACAATTAGTTTTGCAAACTTCCTTGCTGTTAAGAGCCAAACCAACTTCACGTAGTTTTTTCCCTCATATTTTCTGAGTGATGACAACAGTAGAATCGGCCAATTTTGCTGACACCCATATAGAGAGAGAGAGAGAGAGAGATATATATATATATATATATGTACGCACGTTACGTATGTAGACGCACATTTTCAGTCCCTTCTCCTCTTCCTCGCTGCATTTTTTGCAACCCATTTGTAACGCCTTAGATAGTAGCAGCAACTCTATCTCCTAGGATAGAAAGATGCAAGCAGCAGGGGTTACCAAGAAAAAGGAAAGAAAAGATGGGTAGAAAATGAAAATAATGAGAGAAATTAAGGATCTGGCCCAGGAAAGCAAAATAAACAAATGGGACAGAATTGAAATCTGAGCAAAATCCAATAGCCCCCACAGATTTGATCCATCTCCCGGGTCAACAAGGGAGAATAAGAATTAACTTGAACCACAAAAAAAAAAATCAGATAACAGATTCTGGATCACCCATTCAAACGACTAAAACAATATGGTGTGGGCTAACTCAATCAGCAGTGAAGGTGGTTTAGGATCTCAGTAGCAATTAACTGATTAATTAAAAGCTTCAAACCCTCATAAACCATAATATAGCCCACAAAAAAAATACTAATGTCAATAAACGTTAACAGACATTTACAAGAAAAGACATGGCGGATTTTTTTTTTTTTTTGGATCTGAAGACATGGTGGAATTGTAACTTTGAGGATTACACACACATACATAAAGGTGAAGACGTGGCTATTAACCTCTGCCCTATTTTCACATATTGGCTCTCTCAATTCATTTTATTTGTAAAGCTACGCAACTAATAGAATACATGTGCTGAATGTATGTGAGGAGGTTTAGTTGATATTCATTTAACTATAGTGCAGCGTGTCAATAACGTACCTACTCAAATATATTAGATTTATCACGCTATTGTAACAATTTTAAAAAATTAAATCTATATATATATATATATAGTTATAGATATTCCATGTTCTCCATCTATCCATCATGTTATTTGTAATTTTTCTCTCATCAAAATTATACTCCTATAAAAGGTAGTTCTACTTAAATCATTTTCTGATACTATATGTGAGTACCTTTTCTAGTGGAGCTTTAAACATTTGTTTTCTATCTTAAGAGAAATAACCCATTAAATCCAATCCCTATTAATTTCCATAAATCAGCATTCATATTAACTTTTTCATTGTATGATCTTGATAATGAGAGATTCAGGCCCAATAAAAATATACAATTAATTGGAAAGACAACTAGATATGGAGCCATGACCTATGAAGAGCACTTAACCAACCAAGGGAGAGATGTCATATTCAGTAACTAAGATAATATCTCAAATATGATTACTTTCAATAATAAGAATGTACTTTGAGAAAAAATTTATCAAACTTCTAGCTTGCTGGTTAGAATTATGTTGGTTTCAACTATCGTGACTCATGAGCTGGAAGGCGAGAACCATTAGACAATATCACTCCCGATTAGGATAATTTCTTGGTAATAAGAAAAGGCACAAATCAACGCCACTTAACGTGATTTGGGATACACCCAAAGACGAGCTTAACGTAGGACAACCAAACGCCTTCTTAGTTTACATTCACTCTGAGTACCAAGATTTCAAAACGAAAACATATTTACACGGGTCAGGGTATAATGGTCACCTCTTCCTTTTTCGCCTTGTTTATGGGTTAGAAACATGGAAGGGTTTTAGCCTAAGTCTGTATCAACTCTGGGATTAGCTTCAAAAGAAAAGTCAGCTCCTGCTGCGAGAATTGAGGCTTCAAGTCCAACTTCGTCTGCTCTTCATTAATGATACCCTCCTCTTCAGCCACCTTTGATGGCTTTATCATATCTGAAACAGCCTGCGTTATTTCTTGCACCAAATCAACAATCACCCCTTCAATCCCCATTAAATGCTGCATGTAAACTGCTTCTGGAACATTACTGCGACACAAGCCAACAAAACATTAGTTATGTTCAATGCCATTCGTGTTGTGCCAAGGATTGACAAACAAGCACAAGAACACAGATGAGAGAACATACTTTAATTTGCCGTAGGTAATCAAAGAAAGCTTAGATTCTTTTATCCTGTTTACTGCTCCGGGATTTCTAAAGATCGCTCTAACTTCGGATACAACTCCCTGCAGGCCGTTCTCCAGACAAAGTTTTATTGCTTCCTCCAACGAATTCCTTCTTACATCATAATAGATTTCATTTCCTCCGTTTGTCAAAAAGTACACCTGATATGACACAAGAAAAGTACCATTAGGGTCTGAGAGGTTTGCAACCGATAGCTGAATTTATTCTCTTCACATAAAGTGGCAAGGAGCATACTGGGTAGGTGCTCTGTAGTTTACGAACGAGTTTTGCTGCATCTGGATGAAAACTTGAGAAGATGATGGGCCTGTCCTTCGCAAATTCAAATACGATCTGTAACACAAGTTCAATGAGCTAAGAGATCCATCCACAAAAACAAACTAATGAAATTTTGAAGGATCGAAATAGATTTCAAAACAAGTGTTATACCTTCAAGACAGCTTGGAGGACGCGAACGAGATAATCTTCCTCATAGACAATGTGGTCATCAAATTTCAGCTCGATGTTAAAACCCAGAGTGGGCGCCATCTTCTGGAAAACATCTTGTAGGGTACAGAGTGGATCGTCCTGTTCAACATCCCACTTGAGTATCTTTCCATCCTTGGTTTTTCTGAGCAATGGCTTTCCTTGCTCTCCAGTGTCTTTCTGAGGACCATAGGAAAGAAACTCCGATAAACTCAGCTCTGTCACTCTCCTCTCAAATACAGTTCCCTGAAAAATCACAGCCCAGAATTGATCAATAAGTCGAAAATAATGGAAACGAACAGGAGA